>JAPMOR010001233.1:348988-371220 GCA_026543865.1 Argiope aurantia
TATATACAATATAAAAGCTATATTTTTGGCAAAATATTTTCGTATTCACAGATCCGTATAACAAATAAACAGATAATAACGTCATTGATTGTTGGGTCTGTTTCACATAATTTTTTTATTTACAATCAACCTAACTTATCTTTGACACAACATAACATAAAGCCATCCTATGCCCCGGTGCCACTAAGTTATCTCACCAATTGGATCAGCACAATATGGAAGAAAGAAAAAAATGTTAAAGGAAAAAAGGAGACGGCAAAACATCCAGGTATCTCCAGAGAAAATCTCATCGGTGTCAAATCCTACACGACTGCATTCAATTTTTTGGTAAAGTAATAATTGGATGGAGGGGATTAGAATACTTAAACAAATGGTGACTTTGGGTTGAACTTACAGGGAAATGAGATTACTAACTGAAAAGGAAAAATATTGACAAATTACATTGTGAACATCTGTATGACACGTATAAGCATATAAAAAAACATTGTAGTGTCAGAAATCTGTAGTGTCCGGGTTCTGTGTTTTGATTTCCTTTGTGAGAACTGCAGTTTTGAAGGAATAATTTCGGCTGATTTTGAAAAAGTGGCATTTTGGTCTCAGGTGTGTAGTCTTGAAGAGGTCTTGATATTGTGAATATGATTTACTATGGAGTGGATCTTGCCGGGTTAAAAGATATTCGATGCAACTCTCCTATACCATTCTTCCTCGAAACTTGTTTCTGGCTTTCTCACGTGTCATGAGAGTGTCAGTAAGCATTTGGTGGCACAATAAACTTATCTTTGACAACACAATTTTTTAATTTGTTGTCATTAAGCAAGGTATTGTTTAAAATGAGTTTTGGCAGCAATTATTCATATAGAAGATTTTTATGTAGTAAATATTTTAATGAAGTATCGAGACTACTTTTCTTACAGTTAGTTTCCTTCAAAAATTTCAATATAGAAAGAGTGTAGTGGCAGAATTTCGTCTTCTATACCAACGGGTCATGAATTCGAGATCTGATTCCTCTGCAAATTTACTACGTATCAGAATTTTTTCACCTATGGAATCTGTTGTGGATTAACAGTTCTTAATCTGATATAATTTGGAATTTCGGAAAGTGGAATGGAGATTAAATGTCGTCTTCGCCAAATAACGTAAGTTTAAAATGGCAAGATTCACTCTGAAAGAACTGTCATATAACTTCAAAACTAGCTGTTGATTTATCCAGAATGAACTCATGGGTATATAGAGAAACTGTTCATCACATAGATTCAATTTGCAATAAATGATTTCACGGCTTCCGATTTTTGATCTTTTTTCAGTCATGTAAATTGTATCTAACATCGTTTTATTTAGATAATTTTTCTCTTTGGAGAATATCTCTTTCCTTCAACAGAATTGTACCAAATGTTTGATCAGATCTCAATAACAAAAGGATGAATTTCAAAATTCAGTTGGTCACTAGCAAATAGTGATCGACCTTTCAACAACATAACATTCTGACATGGCTTCCACATAACGCTATTAAACAATTTCATTGAGCATGAATTTTTCCATCACATAATTACAACTGTGTTCAGAGTTGGTTTCGTCTTGCACAATTCCAATTCTTTGTCTAGATGTTAATGATTGCTTTGTTTGCAGACTGGTAAGGGCCTTCTCCGCACCATGCTAGTGTACAAGGGTTCAGTAGTGGACTGGATGCCTGTCGATATGGTCGCCAACCTGCTCCTCACGGCAGCCTGGCACATAGGAACACACAGGTGAGTGAACTCGAAAATCGCGATAACACTTGCTGCGATTTAAATATCGTAAGAACATTATAAACCAGCAGTTTGTTACATTCATATTGGTGATAATATTGCAGTCAAGAAGATTATGCTTTTATATAAATGTTTTTTCAATGGCAACAGCGTAAATCTTAATATTGAATTTGCATTCACTATTGAAAAGGCATTCTCTGTCTTTAAACAATTTTATTTAAAGCAATTGCACCGATTATAAATGAGTGTAACATTCTTATAAATATTGCCGGGAATAAAAAAAAGTTGGACACAATGTAGGAAGGAGCTTAAATTTTTCTTTGTGTACTTAATAATTGCTCATTGTAACAATCCATACAGACACAGACAGCATCTAAGGGGTAGTCCATTTTACACCAGACTCTTTAATATATGTTTGTAGCCATGGATATGCATTCGATAATTGAATGCGTATTCTGCATGTGATTATTTAAGTTTTCTGAAATAAATTTTGTGTCTTCACTTGATGTATCATAGACTCCGTCCTGCTCCTTTTGTGTACAGCAGAGAAGAACTGAAAGTACACATACCAGATGTCTCGAAAATGATTGATAGGGTTTAATAATAGCAATAAACGACAAAATATGATAAAAATGTAATGTTTGCGGCCTTACATTTGGAAAATTAGGGAATTTTATCCCACCTTATTGTAGATTTAGTTAATATTCACACCGAACAGGTGGCGCTGTAATGCATGCGAGACAATTCCAACTACATGTTTGCGCGGATGTCTAGAAATTTTTGTCCCAAACTTTGTCATGTTGTTGTTGCAAATGGGGATTGTATTGAAAACATTGTTGTTTAATTATTTGCAACAGTCCTTGCAACATTTTTATACCGGTTTTCATTTTCCTATTTTGCAGCACCACCTATTGGTTGAAGTGTTAATTAAATTAACAACTTTTTGGAATAAAGTTCCCTAATTTCCTAAGCCGCAAACGCTGCATTTTTTAAAAATTCATTTTCAAAATCCATCAGCCAGAATACCGAGTAGATAATGCTTCACAATGGGTAATGAAATGCGCTATCGCTTGGATATTGTATGAAGAATAGATAAAATGAATTATCATATACGCAAGCGCAACTTTAAGCTTCCTCCTGTATTGTGTTTATATGTTTTCTCTATCATTATTAACAAGAAAAATGCAATCGACTGTAATCGTTCAGACTGACATTAGATTTTCTTACAGCTGAGATTATTGAGTCTTTTCCTTTTCAACTTGATTATACTTTGTATTCATATCGCTAGTGAAACTGAAACCATTAAATTATAAACCCTGCATTTAGAGAATTCACATTAATTCATAATAAAATCCACGACTTTTTAATTATCATTTGAATTGCAGATATAAATCCAAAAAAGATGAATTAATCGGCGATGAAAACAAGATCAAAATTTTTAGGGAAGGGATGACGTCCAATCGGATTCCATCTCAGGTTGATAAGTCTAAGCAATGTAGACTGCTTATAGCGAGCATATTGAAATTGAGCAATTTAGTTCCTATGGTGAAACCACATGATATGGACCCTTTCCTTTTTATTTCCATTCATATAAATATATTTTATTTTAAATGTTGCCATTTATCGAGGAAATAATTTTCCAACGATCACCTCACATTAGCTTCCTTCAACTCTCTCGATGAATGCCTAACAAGAATTCACTGCAACTACTTCCATTCATGAACCTGACGCCTTTCCCTATGCTTCCCAAGTGCTGAACTATCATTCCAAATGGTGAAATGGAAATTAGGATGGGTTAGATAGATATTTAACTTTCCATTTCACACCATACCACAAATTTTGGCAGATTTTCGATTCGAAGATAAATTTTGAAATGCCACCACTTTATTTGCTTGGTACTGATTGAAAATTTTATTTGTATTATTATGTAATAATAAACACATTTCATATGGATATATGAATTTACAATTTGAATAGTATTTAATTCTGAGAATGTTAAATTAATTTAATTCTAGCATGTTTAGTTTAATTTCGTCTTTTCCTTCTCAGGCCCGATGGTGTGAAGGTATATAATTGCACCTCAGGTGACCTAAATAAAGTGACATGGCTGGATATACACAGGACAGCCACACCTATCGTGAACAGGTTCCCCAGCCTCCACGTGATCCGGTACCCTGGAGGTTCCTTCAAGTCCCACCCACTGCACAACAAGATTGCCATCAAGCTCTTCCACACGATACCCGCCTATGTGGTGGATACTCTGTCCTGGGTCTTCGGTCACAAAACGGAGTAAGTTACAGCTATCTACTAATTCTCCTAATTAATTATTCGCAAGAAATACAAACACAAAGGCATCGTTGATCAAATAGTGGTCATCACACATCGTAAATGTAGACTATCACAAAATACATCTCATTATAACACTTCACATGCCCATAAAAGTGTTTAAATAATCTTCGGAACATATTAGCACAAGATCGCCATCAAATTCTTCCACATGATACCTGCCAATGTGATTAATATTTTGTCCTGGTCACAAAATAGAGTGAGTGACATCTATCTATTCAATCTTCTTATTAATTATTCGCAAGAAATACAACGGCCATCACAAAGGCATCAATGATCGGATGGTGGCCACCACAGAACATAGAAATGGGCTTTTTGCCCTCACAAAATACATCACATTATAACGCTTTACATACCTATTGCACATTTTAAATAATCTTCAGCTGTCGATTTAATCTCCATATTATTTAGCTACAAGAAATACAACGGTAATCTCAAAGGCCTCAGTCATCAAAACCACACAACGTAAATATGAACTTTGCGTCCTCACAAAATACATCTCGTTCACTTCATATGTCCATTGTATTTTCAGTCATACAAAGCCACCAGTGATGGAATAGTCACCACACAACGTAGATATAGGCTCTTTACTCTCATAAAATATAGCTCATTATAAATGTCACATGCCCATTATACTTTTTAAATAATCTGCATAATAACAATTCCTGTGTCATACATTGTTTATTCTCTTTGAATATAGTACGCTTATCCAATGCCGAATGACCCAACTTGTCATATAGTTGAGACATGAACTAGTCTCAACTGATTGATATGCATCCAGGAGAGTAGAATTTATGTCTCTTCCAATAAATGAAGGCTTTAGGGTGACCTGCACTAGCATAAAATAGGTCTAAGTATTTATTAGAAGGGGGGGGGGGTTGAAGCTATATTTGATAGATTCTCAGTGAGATGATACATTCTTTAAACACTTGTCATCAGTACATTGACTGTAAGGGGAAATACTTAAGCAAATGCACAGCAAGTCAGTATACATATTTAGTTAAAATGATCAACAAATATATTGGCTATTGAAAACCAGATGTATTGCGTGCACCTCTCTTTTTTTATATACTATTTTCTCACAAAATTGCACAGAAAAATTAAGTTGCGATTTTTGCATACTATGTGGCAAGGAAACTATAAGATCCTTCCCAAAATAAACTTTACAGGTTTCGGAAAAAAAAAACAACCCTGCAAATTTGTGAAATTAATCATATGTATGATTATCAATTATTGGAATCTAAATTGCGTTTTGCATCTAAAGAACTATTTGTTTTTCTTTTGACAGTTTCGTTAGCCTGGTGAAGAGAATGGAACGAGCCTCTGGCTTTCTAGAATATTTCACCACTTGCGAATGGAAATTCAAATGCAACAACCTTATTGAACTCAGGGACATGCAGAACAGCGTCGATAGGAAGGTGGGTTCGATTTATTATATCTTCCCTTGTGAATACTCATTTTTTAGGTTCATATAACGCTGATTCGACATGACAGTGTTTTAAAACTAAACTTCCGAAGATGAGGATGCAAGAAATAAACGAAAATAGTTCTGATATTTTTCTGCAGATAAGAAATATCAAAAGCATTTCCAGAGAAATAATTTCAACATTTCATTCATTCGATAACTTTCAATCTTAAGGTGGTGCAGTTGGAAAGTCAAAATCAGCTAAAACCTTTGCAATAATATTGTAGTGTGCTTGTAACTTCTTTCTTGTATGATAATGCATAGAATAAAATATTTACAGTTAAGAAACATAATCATACAGATGCCTCAATGGCTATTCTACTGAATTATATTTTTCTTTTTTTTGGCATCATCGCCCATTATAATTTTTCAACTGTCGTTATTCCTCTTTATGTGTTATCATTATTCGAGTTCTGTCGCCACTTTTCATTTTGTCATATAATATTGCTTATTTTATCACAGCAACAATTTTTGTGCACATGCCTTCATTTGTTTTGCAAATGTGTGTGATATTTCCGAGCACTTAATGGATTTTCCATTCACTAATAATTTTAGAATTAGCGCTCACTTCCCCCTCCCTCCAATTAGCGTACAATAAGTAGTACGTGGGAAACACGTATTACTTTTTTTTAATAAGAAAAAAAATAAATCAAGGCCTTTCCTTATAAGCAAATTACCTATTATTATAAATAGCTATTATGTTTGAGATTGTTCCTGTTGTAAATAACGAAAATTTCAGCCGTGTTGTTTATAACTAATTTTTAAATGGCAGAGAAGTCTCAAACTTTTTGAAGAATCTTATAAATTGTTATATTGTGATATTTACATTTTTCTGTTTTTATATTTAACACGTTGCCACAAATGACGTCTATAGCTGTCCGAGTTTTGGCGATATATAAGCAAATGACAACTATAGTCTTCATGAGCTCTAAAATTGTCGTGATGAGCAAATGACGGTTACAGACGTTAAAAGTTTTCATTAAAAAAACAAAACAAAACAAAACTGACAAAATGTGATAATTTTTACTTCCAAACATAAGACTGATGCTCAATTTCACATGGGTCATAAACAATTGAAAAAAAAAAGTGTTTTCTGAACACAACTGTCAAATTAAAAATGTACGGCAACATGTTAAATAATGTCAATAAGAAGCAAATATTAACAAACGATTGGTCATAAAAATAAGTCAAGACTTCATCACTCAAGATGTTTAAGTTAAGATTACTTTTTTAACTATTGAATAAGCACTGAATAATGGATATTCCAATTTGCAGGTGTTCGATTTCGACATCCGACAAGTGGAGTGGACCCCTTACTTAGAGAGCTATGTGAAAGGAGTGCGCAAATTCTTGCTACAAGAAGACGATTCCACTCTGCCGGCGGCACGTCGACGTCTGGCGAGGTGAGTCTGAGAAATGATTCGTGATTTAACGATTCATCGATCTGCTAACTCAACTAATTTGCCTCGCATCTTCATTTTCGTGGATAAGCTGATCGTATTTAATTGTTTTTCATCATGTGAAAACATGGTGTTGTTTTGATGAGGGGGTTTAGAAGCTCGAAATCGCGTAGGCAATGAATGAAATATAAATAGCAATTTTCATCATCATCTTTTAATAGCACATATTTTTTTTACCTGCTTTTACCAGTATTGCATTACTATTATATATGCTTCTTTGAAAGCAGATGCGTTTTTAAAAGGTTGACCTGCTTTTACCAGTATGGCTTTATTATCACGTATGCTTCTTTGACAGCAGATGCGTTTTTAAAAGGTTGTCGTGGAACTATGACATCAATTATTAATTCAGTTTGTTATTTCATCTCAAAATTGATCGAGCTCCAAAACTTTGTTTGCTAGCTAGATAAATTGAAAATGAATATTTAAAAAATTATCGTTATATATATATATATAGAGAGAGAGAGAGAGGTCTCGTGATTGCTTCAAAACGGTTTAAACTGATTAATGATTTTAATTAATTAAGACGAATAATGACTTAAAAATAATAATGTTCTCACATGATAACTTGAAATTTGCAAGTTTCAACTGGCATATCATCAGCATATATCAATAGTATCCAACATATCGTCATCTTGTGATTTCTATTTTCCCCCCCTCTTCGCTTTATTTTCAAAAATGCAAGAAAATACAAAGTGATCTTTTGTTTTTGATATTTTGTAATATTTTAAAAATATTTTATTTATATAAAAAGAAAATTTTAAAATACTTTTCTGCTGAGTTTTCAATTATTACTCTAAAAATTATTTAGGAAATAAATTTTGCTTCACAGTTATATTTGTAATTTGAGTAAAATACAAAAGAATTTTAATGAATGATATAGATCAAATTTGAGAGTTAATGGGTAAACACCGAAGCTCAAAAGTGTGTGTGTGCGTGTTTGGCCAGGCGGAATCTATTTTTAAAAGTGTACATGGTGTTAAATTCATTCATTTGGTCAGGGACGACCTTCAGCAGACTGTACATGTTGCATCCAGATCACAGTGCTTTGATGGTCTTCTACCTGTTTTTCAGTTATTACTTCAGAAATGATTTAGGAATTCAAAATAGAAAAACCAATGAAATAATACATTTGGATGCTTTGGCGTTTACCGATTAACTTCCAAATTTGAAGCATTTAGTAAATTATTTTGTATTTTGTTCAAAATACACAAATAACTGCGAAGCTTTTGCAAAGATAATAGTGAAGCTTTGCTACTAAATACTACAGATTTGAAAGTTAATGGGTAAACACTGAAGCATCGAAATCTTCTATTTCATTGGTCTCTTTATTTTGAAATGTATACATGATGTTGACCACATTCATTTGGTGAAGGCCAACCTTTAGCCGATTGGACTTCCAGCATCAAAATGCTGACTTTTACTTCAAATTCAGTGGTATTACTGAGTTGGAATAAACAAGGTTGATGTCCTACCTCGTCTTTTTAGTGAGTGCAAAATGGAATTAAAGAATTTAAGAGTTGCTTTTTTGTTAGTTTGTACCATATAAAATTTACAAAAGAAAAACATTGTGGTCATCGATAAATTTAACCTCGAGAGTTGGATGATTTTCCACGTTTTAGAACTTTGTCAGTTCCAGAATATATATATATATATAATAATCTTTATACAGTATAAAGAGTATACAGTAAAGAGTATACTCTTTAATTCAGAATTAAGTAGGTCTAATACGTAAACTCAAACGCAAGGGATGAAATCTGGTTTGTAATCATAGATATAAAACTGCAAGCATTGATCAAATTTTAAATGAAAACCATCTGCAGAAGCCTATTTATCCATCACTTAACATATGGTCAAAATTCAAAAGTGAAAGGAGCTAGAAAGATTACATTTTTTTTCTTCAAAATTTAATAACACGTGTTTTGAACCAAATTCATCAGAGAATAGTTTGTCTGTCAATCTGTTTGTGGGTAAGTGTGTGGAAACTATAGTTGAAAAATATAATGCCTTAGAAAGTTGAAATTCATTATTATTCTCGTTACCAAAATTCTAATTTTGCCTTTTTTTAAAAAATGAAAGTAAATAATTGCTTACATGGTAGCCTTCATTATACTACGAACATATAATAAGCCATATTATGCAAGTATGCTAGAAAATCAAGAAGAGAAAATTCTTTTTTTTTTATTTCCCAAAAATTAGATTCTTAAAACATGAAATTAGTGAGGGTGATCTTCCGGAACTTTCTGTATACTCTTTAATAAAAATGTAATTCCTTCTTCCTTCCTCTGCATAAAATTGGGTACATTAGGCAAGAGTGTGAACGGCACGAGTGCTCAGATACTTATTTTCAGATTCCTATATCTGGGAGTTGCGTGCTTCATAATATAGAAAAGAAAACCAGTATTTATGTATTAATTAGATGCCACTGGCGAGCAATATAAAGTTTGATATTAGGGGTGAATTGAGTGTTTTTACTAAATTTAGCTTGTGATCTTTGGTGATCAGTTGCTGGCAAATGGTTAGTATTAGTACTAAAATATTTGAAAATCGAATATGTAAATTGGACGCCTTTTTTTTACCAAGACCAAAATTTAGTATAGAGCTATAACTGCAGTCACAAGATCACATTCTAAATTTTATTTATTTGAGACATTGTCTATGTATCCGAAAGTACAGACAGACAGATGATCAATCCTTTAACGGACTTGCACATTATATCTAAAACTGTGATTCAAATGCCTTATCTATTACTTTTTAGAATTATTGCGTTCACATTTATTCAAAAGTGAATGCCGATAGACGGTTAATCCTAGAATAGATCCAGTTTCAAATCTGATATGAATCTATATGTTAATTGCTAACCCTGTATACCAAATTTTATCTCTTTATCTTAGCTATTTATCTTTATGTTATGTAGTTAACGAATTCTCCAGTACTTGGACTATCAAACAGACTGATTTCGTGAAAATGAATTTCGTTCAAAATTTAACAAGACTATTTTGACAAAATTTGTGAAGAATAAATTAAATTTCATGCGTCTAGCTTAATAATTTTTAATTATAATATTCGCAGACAGACTGAACTCCAAAAATGAGTTCTTCTGACTCAAGGATGTCTGAAAAATGGAGATTCGTGCGAATTTTTATGAAGATTAAAATATTTTGTTTTTATATACTTTGTATATGGAAAATAAAAATAAAAAAATGCTGATTGAATTTTTAAAAAGTTAGGTGCTTTTACTTCTAAGAACGCTTATGTATCTCAGGAAAATAGAGTCTTCCTTTTATTCATTCAATAATACAGATTGTACCTGTATCATTTTGTTGTACTACACGGAAACAATCCCTGAAACAAAATTCTGAAACTGCACTTTCCCAAAATTTGTAATTTTTTGTAAATAAACTCATTGTAATTCAAAACGGCATAGCTGATGACAATACAAGTAAATGCATTTAGAATCATAATCTGAGGATGCCTAAAAATTGTAGTCGCTTCAAGATTTCATAATATGTCCAAGTAGTAAAATTAAACGGATATAATAACTTACGATTGAAAGACATTTGTAAACGTTTCAGTGAATGTTTGAAAGCATTATGAAAATAAGTTAAACTAACCTTTACTTTTATATGGATTTGTATTTGCCTGTGTGTTGGCGCACTACCATTTGACCTAGAACATCAAATTAGATAGTTCTAGGTTTGATAATTATATTATTCAACCTAATTCTAAATTTGATAATTGTAATTAATCAAATAAAAGTTTGAAGTTTCCGCGATAACCTTAAAAAATAATTATAATTACAAAAATATATACAAAAATTTTATATCTAAAAATTTAAAAAAAATTTGTTTCAATGACATCTAATATTTTGAGCTATAATTTATTTTTTAATTGCTAACTAATTTTTGAAAGAAGCACAATATAAATTTAATATTCAGAATTATTTAAAAATGTTCTACTTATATATTGTGAATTGAGCTTTGACATGAAAAAAAAAATATTACAGATTGTACTACACAGAGCTATTGGCCAAAATTGCAGTGCTCCTGGGCATCGTCCACGTACTGCTGACCAAGACCAGCCTCTCACAGCACCTACTCTGGTTTTTCATCAACCTGATCTTCCACATCATGCAACGGATGCCGAAGAGCTGGCTCAAATACCTCACGTCTCACTGAGCATGCATGAAAGCACCTGAACTAATTAATCGATTACAAGAAAAAAGATTATCGAATAACAGCCATATGATGGCTAACAAAGAACTTTTTTTTTTATTTCCTGAGAACACAGGTCTCAGTCACGTAGAATTCATTTTATGTATGAAATATTTATAGTATTTCCAATACTTTAATATTTTCCAATCTACACATTGAAAAATTTATTAATTTGAATTAAGTGAAATCCATTTTTCTTTTATTATTGCAGCTTAAATATGTCAAAATAATCTTATAAATTGAAGCACAGCATTGTAAATAAATAACTATTCGAGATCTGAGGATCTAATTCAATTAATTTCTAGGAAACTGGTATAATTAAATACAATAGTGATAAATAAAATGGGGGGGATATAAAAATTAAGCAAAAAACAACTAGTGACTGAAGAAATAATAATTAAAAGTGTATCAGAATTAAAAATTAGTTTTAAACCTTTCTTTCTTAATAAGAAAAGGAAATACTTCTGATTTCTGCTAACTGAGGATCTGGAATACGAGTATATTTAAGTATATGAGTATAAAGTAACTCATATTATTTGTAAATGAGAATCTACGTTTGCCAAACAATAATGACGATCTCCTTAAGTGTTTTCGATCTATTTGTTAAATTAACACTCAGTTGCCTTTAAAAAATTAAAAGGGAATATTTTTAACTGATTACAATATTTTGAACAATGGTTGAATGAAGAAGCCGACATTTGGGGCGGTATCTTACTCTTGGATAAACCACCTATGCGAGGAAATTTGTCCACGATATCTGATTTAATATGTGCATCAAACTGACATACACAGCAGCATTTTGGCTCATTGTTAAAATCGAAAAACAACTTGGTGTAAAATAATAATACAATAATTTCATAAAACTATAAGACTTGCATGAAATATATAAAAATTATTTATTGCGTGAATGCGAAGAGTAAAATACCAAATATGGAAACAATAAATCCTAACTTGTTCTTTTACTATTTTGTAAACATGTTTCCGAATTCGAAATCATGAAAGCCGTAGATATGCAAATAACACTGAAATATGATGTCCTCTCCCTTGTAAAGAAAAAAAAATGTAAGAAGGGGGCAGAAAAAAAAGAGAAAGCATTCTAGCTATATTTTATTTATATTATAATAGTATCCATATATGCATATCAACTCATTTTAATAAATGTTCAATTTAATTCTAAAATATTTATCTAGGATAAAAATAAAATATAAATAATTTAATGTTTTTGTGTGAATTTACTTTCTTTGGCTCATTTTCTCATAATTCTAGATCTTAATAAATCTGTTTGTTCCAGATTTATTTCTTCAGAAAAATATATTTTTGGAATTATCTCTGCCTGATTTTGTGGGAGGATATCAAATATAAATGAATATTTTTTCGAAAATCTTTTATGGAGTATTATTCTTCTATATATCTTCCTCCATTATCTACACACATTTTCCACCACACGATATATAAAAAAAGAACAACGTGTATAAAGTTCATTGCGCATAAATTTTTCTATTTTTTTTTTCTCATCCGAATCGATTTTTTTTCCCAACACGTTTTTGAGGGACCCAAATAAATGGTAATTTGAAGGCGCTAGATTTGGACAATATGAGGATGCTTGAATGGGTAAGACTTACAATTAATGTACGGTTTCTCGCGACGCTAATCAAAATCCTCCCACTAGTCCAAAAGTTCACCATCTTGGATTATACTCATCCAAAATGGCGGACTTTTGGAGAAAGATAGAAATTTTGACTTTTAGCGAACAGCAGAAATGATAATAAATGGTTTTTAAGATTGCAATAAAATTCATCACGATTACATATGGCGAGAAATCGCCTCATAATAATTTAACATGAGCAAACGTACATTAGTCTTGTCTATCCACTTTGGAGTTATTCCAGTGACATTAGGAAAAAAAAAAAAATGTTATAATTATTCTCTGTCTACTTGGTACTTAGTGTACTAGCGAATATGAGAGAGATACAAACAGAATACATACCATGGTTGATAGAAATAATGGAACACAATGAAAATGTATGCTTTTAAGATTTAGAAATTAAAACATTGCAGTCAAATAACCACTCAAAAATCTAGACATCCAGATATTTTATTCCTTGTTGTTTTCTCAGGCTTATTCTTTGAAGAATATACACAACAATCTCTAGTCTTATTCTCACAACATACTAAATTATTATGAAAAAAGCCCTCCCAATAGAGGGACCATGCATATATAGCACACTTAAATAATTGATATAGTCAGAAGAAAACTCAGTTTTCATTTATTTGTATAAGTCTACACTTCTAGAAAGATAGCATAGAATAACAAGGGCTAATCACAAATTAATGGCTGCCTAATGGCATAGTTGAATATTAAATATCTTAAATGTCTATAAAACACTATAAAATAGATTCATTCACACTGAATGAAAATTGAGATTAAAATAGTATATACAACGAAAACAAATATACTACAACATAATATATGAAAATAATCATTTATGCATAGTAAATTAGGAAACAAAGTTGTATCTTAAGTAATACAAAAAATTTGGGAAGGATTCTGAAAAATTTTACGGATGGACCAGGCTTTGGAATATGGTTCTTAACCTACCAACTCTGCAGTAATCATGTTGTATATTATTAGCATAGAATTAGCATTTAACCTTCTTTTTCGAGGAATTTTATTTTATTGCATTTTTGCGACTGGCTTAGTAAATGAGTATATTAAGGGACACCGGACCTCCCCTTTTCCGAGAAGCTTCCAACATGGACCCCCCCCTTTTTCCGAGAAGCTTCAAATATGGTCCTTAACCTACCATCTCTGCAGTAATCATGTTGTATAGTATTAACATAGAATTAGCATTTAACCTTCTTTTTCGAGGAATTTTATTTTATTGCTTTTTTGCGAATGGCTTAGTAAATGAGTATATTAAGGGACCCCCCCCCCCCTTTTCCGAGAAGCTTCCAACATGGTGGCTAGATCTCGCCACCCCTGTGGGTATACGGAAAGGAGGAGTTGAACTCTTTCCATCAATGACAGAACATGGTTCTTTAGGGAAGGGTGATGGCTCTTAGGACTCAACCACAGTTCCCGGCAGTGTTGCTGTCGCGGCGGTCGGGTCATTCAAGTTTCTCCGTGTGCCTTCGGGGGGGGGGGGGGGGCGAAGGAGTCGGTCTATGATCCCCCACCCTTTTCAAAACAGGAACGAATTTATGTAAAATGCTGAAGAAATTTGGCAGAAATCTTAACCGAAATTTTTCCAAGTTGCAATACGCTTGTGGGGAACATAATTTTGGATGGTATCAATGCCATGAATGATCTTGATGTTTCAAATTAGGAGAGCATCCACCAAATACAATCCGAAAACTGGAAAACCCAATGGATCACAGTGGAATATATTTACACTGTGAAAGAACTACAAACATACGAGGGCTTCTAAAAAGTATCCGACCTTCTATTTTACAGTGCACGGTAATGATGCCAGAGCGGCGCCACTGTGCACAGTGGAAGAAGACAACTTAATGCGCATGCTTGAAGTTTTTCTCTGTATTCGAGTGTGTCAGTCGCTGCCTGCCGAGTCAGATTTTTGATTTCCCTCAAGATGACTGAACGAGTTGAGCTAAAATAACTGCATCAAATTTTGTCAAAAGCTAGGCGATTTTCAAAGTGAAACAATTCGTAAGATTCAGCAAATGGTTGGCGAGGATGCTATGGGGGAAACACAAATGAAGAAGTGTTTTAACCGATTCAAAAATGGCCATGACAGCAGAAATGGGCATAATTCCGAAAGAAGCTTTACGAAAATGTTTTCAGCAGTAGAAGGATCAGTGTGCTAGGTGTGTGTGAAGGTGCAAGGAGTCTTGTTTGATGGGAATTGGGGTCCAGAATTCGTCACTTGTAATATATATTTCCTGGCAAAATATCGGATACCTTTTAGACAGCCTTCGTATAGGTGCTCTAGCTCCAAGTTATTAAAAGTTTGATATTATTAATGGCTAGTTATTATTATAAGTTTGTGCCAAATGTGAAGTAAATTGCAATTAGTATAACACTCATTGAGCACAAATAGATTTAGAATATTTTCAATGATAATAGTAGCATAGTTTTCAATAAAACCAAATTGCAAATCATAATTATTTCATATTAATTTTTCTTTTTATTCCTGAACTATTGCAACAAAATGCACAAGACATTTGTTTCCATATATTCAAATATAAAACTGATAGCTTTTGAAATGCCTGGTTTATCCTTAGAATTTATCAGAAACCCTTCGAATAAATACACTTGAGTACTGATATCAACAGTTCAAATAAGGTGAAATAGTTCATGAAGAATGCTGTATGTAGGAAGAGTAAATTGTTTAACAAAAATACAGTTTCATCCAAAAAACAGCTACTCTTCAAAATTGATTTCCATTTAAAATACAGATACTAATTCCCTATTCTTCAATTCCCCCCACCCTAGTTACGATACTGTCAAGAAATTTGCATAACTTCCCATGTAAATAACTAGCAAAGACCATTACGACATAGAAGCTCGATTGAAAATGCTAACATTTACTATTGCACCAAAATTTCATATAACAATGAAATGACGAAGAAAATACTACAAAATGAAACACGAGGAAAAAAGAATTATCCTTTATTTCTACCATGTACTGATATCAACAGTACCATCCTTCACAGTATTCTTTTACAGAATTCATCCTTTTACAGTATTCTTACCAAATGTGACAAAATCTTTAAAAAATGGAAAGCAGTGAATAACATGCATTTAATTAAGTTAAAATTCAGAATCTGATAAAACACTCTTTTTCTTTAGACGAAAACCATAGAGAAATATTTTGTAGCATTATTTCATTTCTTACCTGATGAATTATCACTATAGATAAGCATTTATTTATAAATTACAAGAATAGATGGATGGTTATAGAATATAGGTCACATTTTAATCCAGGGAATCAAAATTTGGATTGATTATAAATAAATTTCTTGACTAGTTACACACTGTAATCATAAATGAGATACTACTAATTGGATGTGCTTAGCTTTTAATTCTAAATATTGGAATGAAAAAGAACACTGTTTCATTTTCATTAATATAAAAATCCAGACTTAAAAATTTGGTATCTCCAAATGATGAATTTTATTTGATATATTTTACACATATATGTCCTGTGATATAAAATGTGGTAGAACAATTAAAAAATTTTTAATTTCCTAAAAGTTCTACCATTAGGACATCTTGAATTAAATCGTTATCTTAGAATATACAATCTATGTTTAAAAATGGATACAGAATCTATGAACTAATGTTAACTATATCAGAGAAAGATAAAGCTAAGTATAAAAATCCACACTTTAATCTAGGGCAATAATTAAAACTATAGGCAACAAGATGAATTTCAAGAGGAGAAAAATATCATTATTTTCAATGAGTAAAGGGGAAAAAAGTCAAATTTATCAGAGAAGCAAAATGAATAAAAACACCAGACACAGAACAAATCAGTTAAAAATATTTCAACATTAAAATTAAATCATTATAATATATACTTTCAACCTGCAAATAAAATAACAAAGGATAAAAAAAACAAATCTTTGCACAAATGCCAGTATTTTGAAAAAGAAATTTTAAAATTGCTATTATGCACACCATTCTAAATCAATTAAGTTGGACCATATATAATGAGAAGGTGATGATTTTAAATAATATAATACTTTAATATTTAAAATACATTTTGGTTCCAGCTTTCTTCAATTTGATGTTTTATATTGCAGAGTTAAAAGTATATTTTATAAGTTAATGCAATTTTATATGCAAATCAAAATAAAACCATTTCATGTATCAAAAAGGGTTACATTTTGCTGAAAATATATCCAAAGCAAATACATGGTTCATACTTAAATTTAAAAATGCAGATGAATTAAGACTAGTATTTTTTTACAGACTGATAGGACTACAGAAGCTAATCTGTGGCATGAAAAATACTGCCAATACAAATAAAGTCAAATAATGAATTTTGACAGCATTTTATTTAATCTATATCACATCCACTGTGACCAATTGGTTGAGTAACTTGGTGAAGAATATAAAGTGACCTTCCCACTACACATGGCTTCAAAGACAGAGAAAAAAGGGACGTAGAAGAACAGAGAACGAATGGGATCCAGCTCAAAATAGGATGAAAGAGTTGAAATCCATATTTTCATTCCTTGTTTTTAAACAGGTCCTCCCGCATTTCAAGAATATGGTCTATAGCTACAGGCTTGCCATCATCTCTTATACGCATCGGTCTTATCGAGCCCTCTCTAAATAATATGAGAGACATACTTTAAACAAACAATTTAGAGAAATTCAAATACCCTCGTATGCAGTGGCATAGTGAGAATAAATAGTGTCTTGGGGCAGTATAATATTACGAATTTGTATTATTGCTTCCTTGCAATTAACTCTCCTGGTAAAGAAAATAGTTTTACAAACAGCTCTGACAGATTCTAAATATGTGCCAGATTAATTATGCACCACCTTGATGTGACGCAAATGAAGGACCCAGATTATTCGAGAGTTGGGCGATAGTTAAGTTAGGATTCGAGTTCCGAGGTTTCTGCTAGAAAATTTGATACTCGACCACAGAGGCTATAAAAAAACAACCTAGAATCGAGCGAAGTTCTGTCTTCGGTTAATTAATCTCATTCAAGCTCTATATGAGTAATTTATAACATTAAGTTGCTTAAAATCCGATCTGTTGCTTATATACAACTATTTACTACAGGCGCTCTTTTGTGCTCGTAGCAGTGCCTTTTCACCTAGATTCTTATGTAAAATAAAACGCCATTATGCATTATTGAATTTATCGGACTTTTTACCAGTCCACAGAAGGAGTTTGGAATTTTGCGTAACAATATTTAAAAATGACAATGTTTAAAGGTCAGCATACTTTTCTGCATGTTGTATGGTTTAAAAAATTATCCAAAATAGTCAATAGGGCACACTGTTCAATCTAAAACTACCAAATTTGGCATATGTTTAAATTTTTGGATAACAGAAAAAAGTTGAAACAGAAAGAATTTTTTAAAATTTTAACTATATTTCAAATTAAAAAATAATGCAAAGTTAAAAATTTCTCGCAATAATTTTGGGGCTTATAAAAACTATTTTTACATTACATTAATTTAAAATTCAAAAAATTAGCTTTTCATTTATAACAATTTTATTTATGCATAATTTTTTTCATTCTTTTAAATAAATTTTTGCAAAATAATTAATTTTTTATGTAAAAAAAAGCAATTTAGACGAAAACGAATTTTGTTTCATCAATTTTTTCTTAATGTCAATGCTTAAAAATTGCTCTTTTTTCCGATATTAGCTTCAAAGCAAAATTTTCGATTTCATTTTAATTAATATAATGATTCTGGGATGGCATTATTTCTCTAAACAGCATGATTTAAAAATTATTAAACATAGACTGCAGTAATTGAGGCAATTAGGTTAGACAAAGACAAAGCAGATAATTCAAGTTTATCCAAAACAACATTTTGAATAAGAGATTTCAATTAATAAATTTTTTTTTGAACAATTCTAGAAAATATTTTCCTTTAATGACGTCCAGAGTAATCATTTCAAAACAATTATCTTTCTACTTCTGAAGTCGAAGTTATGCCATTTAAATCTTTTTTCTTTTGCTTAAATTTCAAGATGATGCAAGGAAATCGTTATCTTTATTTTTAAATATCTTTAATATATTATCGATAAAAAATTTTAAAAAGATTTCTACCTATTTTTCCGAGTATTTTTATTAATGTTTTCAAGAGTTTAATTTAATTTCTTGTTGTCTTAAGTGTGTATTTTACACAAAAATGAAATTTCTAAAATGCACGTTTAAAATTAATTTGGTTAAAATCAATGAATTAATAGTTGAAATATTTTGTCTTCAGTAGCCCCTCACCCCTTCTTTCATCTCAAATTATTGTCTAAGATATAGCAACACATTTACTTCTCATTATGCAACTGCTCATACAAACTCAACATATAAATATCATATATCTTGCAATAAGTATAAATAGAAAAAAAAATTTTAAAATAATTTTGCTAAGGTTTTTAATAATTTTAAAAAGGGTTGATTAATAATAATAAATAAGTTAATCAGAAAGTGTTACACTTGATTTCAATCATTTTTTAACACTTTTACAGCTAAAATGTTTCTTGGAAAATATATGTGTGTAAAAACCCAAAGTCAAATCAATTATATGGAGGTTTGTTTTGATGATGAGATTAATAATTAAAGGAAAGTCAAAAATTAAGTATCATAACAAAAAAAGAAAAATTGCTCTCAGCAAGCTGGAATGCAAAGCAGAAAATTTTAAATACAAAAGTTGTTCGTCTTCATGAGGCGCTAATTTGGATAGTTGGATTTATTTTTATATCTTCAATATTAAGAAAATTATAGCAAAATGAAAATTTCAATCCCTACCACAATTTCTATCCTCCTTTGTGCTAAATGGGCCATTATGAAATTTTTACATTTCTAACAGTGTATTCTAAGCCAGTTAAAATCCAAACAAAATCACTTTAGTTATTCTTCTCACAAGATAATATGGGCAAAGAATTATAATTATTTGTCCTATATATATATATATATATATATATATATATATATATATATATATATACATACACACACACACACACACACAATGAAGGATGATTTTGGATGCTCAGGTCCATGTTTGGTGCAGAGCTGAAGAAATTTTCCTAAAATCTTGTCATGAGAACTATTGCAATAGGTAGTCTTCCTATAGAAATCTACCAAGTAACTGACTTGAATGAAAATAAGAATTAAAAATTATTCATAAAAATCTAATCCAGATATTGTATTTCTTTATGAAATAACAAAAACTTAATGAGTACAAACAAAAAAAGTTCTACTGCATAAAACATTTACTTCTTTAAAGTTAAATTAATAAAATCATCTCTTTAATGTCAACATGAGGTAGTATCAAAATATTTCAAATTTGGTTTGGTAATATACCACCAGATAGCAGCACAAAGCCATATAGACAGTAATAAGAAGCATCAATAATTATAAGACATCACACCAAGTAAAATAATACTGTCAGTATTGGTAGCAGGATAGATAATGCTAACTTGATCATAACTGTTGAGATTTAGATGATCCAAACATGCATAACCGGATAGCATAAACTGATTAAATTTCAGAAATAAACTGATGCTCCACTCTCCAAGCATCTGCTACAGTGGTGAAAAAAATCTTTACAGTTTCAAAGACCAGCAAAATTAGCACAAAAAAGCATTGTAATTAGGAAATAAATTATTAAAAAATTGTGGCTTTTTTTTTCCTCTTCCTTTTATCCCATATTTTACCCATATTAAGTGCTGTATTTTATCCCATATTAAGTGCTGTAATATCCCATATTTTATCCCATATTAAGTGCTGTAATTGCCAAGCAATTCAATTTCAAGATTTTGATAAATATCCAGATTTTAATCTCATCGAGTCGAACAAAGACATTTATGTCTTTCTGTGAAAATAATACCTCAAAAAATGCAATCTGCTGGGCAAATGAGATTGAGTAAATAGTTTCAATACCAAAATTTAGAAAATTTCTACCAAATTTTGAATTTTTATTTATTAATCACACATAAAAGCAAATAATTGAAAAAAAAAGTCAGGCCATGTTTATTATAAACAACAATTTATCACAAAAAAACCCATCCAATATAGTTGATTGACTACTGTATTGACTCATCAATGTTATGCAATTAAGCCTTAAATTCATAAATGACACATGATTAAGCCCAAAAAGTCATTCAATGATAAGTATGTCCAATACCAAAATTGTAAATTTCTGTCAAATTTCGAAACTTGTGTATTAATTACACATACTACCAAATAATTGAAACAAAAAAAAAGGGAAAGAAAATGCCAAAAATGCCACATTTATTACAAATAAAAATTTATTATAATAAAAAAACTACCAAAAGTTTAGTCTAGTGACTATATTCATCAATAATATGCAATTAAGCTTTAACTTCACCAATGGCAAATGATTAAGCCAAAAAGTCAACAATGGTAAGTATGCCTATCTATTTATGACCATTTCGATATGATAAAATAGAAAAGGAAGGCAACTTTTGCATATGATTTTATCATAAGAATTGCAGACTTGTATTAATTTTTGGATCAAGTTAGACAATAGGCATACTGTCTGTTGTTTCTTGAAATCACATGTACATAAATGCAAAAAACTGAGATGAATAAAATGATATGTGCAGCCAAATATGTGGATTTGTATCAAATTTTTATTCCAATTAGATAAAAGGAAGATATCCTAAATACTTTTTTTTTACTGTACAACAAAGCATAAAATGCACTATATTGTGTTATTTACAAGAAAGTTAAAGAGAAAGCACTCTGATTTATCTCTGGAGGGCTTTGACATTTATTGAATATATCCTTTTAACATGAGAGGTTGACAATCTTTATTGATAAGAATCCTATTTTCATAGAATTTTAATCATCTATCACTTTGGTTTTCTCTATACAGTAATACCTCAAAGTTATAAAATATACAGGGTAACTTAAACAGTATAATTTTGATTCATTTAGTAGGATTCTAGCTTCAGATAGAAATATACAAAATCTTTAATTAGGTGAAGTAATCGCTAATTAAGGTTCAAGAAACAGCAACCAGGAAGGCATGACCATAGAATGCATTAAAAAAAAAAAAAAGGAGTAATGAATATAAGTAAACAAATAGAAAACAGTTTTTATGTATCTGTACAAAATTTATATATATATACAGGGGTGTTTGTGGGACCCCAAAAAATCCCCTGAAACTTTTATGGACTTACTACCGACATTTTGGAGTTTCGAGAAGGGGGGGGGGAGAGAAATGAAAAATTACAATTATGAATGACCTAATTATAAAAGTTCAATGAATTACTTTTTTTGCAAAATTAATAACCATAAATTTTTAAACATATAAACTACTACAT
>JAPMOR010001233.1:371320-442599 GCA_026543865.1 Argiope aurantia
ACCATAAATTTTTAAACATATAAACTACTCCATTTTATGTAAATATTTTAAATTACCTGAATTAATTCTTTAAAAAAAATTATCTAATTTTTGCTGCTTTTTTTTATTTTCTGATGTTTGTGGGCTTGTCTTTCTTTTGTGGTGAACTTCATAATTGCAGGAAGGTTGACTTTTATTTTCCTCATTTACAGTTGAAGAAATTTCCTCGAGAACTGCACATGCAGAGGTAGAAGCAGTTTGCTTTTCTGCTAATGTAGAAGGTTTTTCAGACTTCTATAGGTGACTCATCTGAAATACATGTTTTTAAGTCCTCTTGATATGTTTTCCAACTTCTGTTCATATTCAGCAAGAGATCTTTGTGAATTGGATCAGTCATTGGATTTTTTGAGCCATATTTTTCACATGAGGTTTCTTCAGAAGCCATTAAGTCATATTTAATAGTCTGCACTGCATCTAGGGAATCAATCTTAAGAGAGGTTCTATAGTCAGTGACAAGTGTATCCATTAAGTTGAATGCACTTTCCACTAATGGGCCATGGAAGCAGCTAAGGCAGGCTTTGACCAATTTAGCCAATGTAGGATACTTATAATCATTTGTGAAATCATCTTTTAAATTAAAAACTTTAGACCAATATTTATCAATTGTACACTTGACTTGATTTCCACTTTCATCAGATGTGTAGAGCATTTCTTTGGTGATATCAATATCACTCTGATATAACCTTATTTCAGCTTCTACTTTTGACTTTTCATTATCACTAAAAATATGGGACATAAAAGATAATTTTTCAAAAGCTAATATTGTACTGGTTTTACCTCTTAGCTCTGGATCTAATGCTGTAAAACTAATTAGATATGAATTTTTAAGGGGTAATTTCTGTTTCATATGCGAAAAATATACGAAAAATCCCCCTTCTCTACTTATTGGCGCCACGCCAGGAGATATGACCTTTGAACCCAGAGTCACGTGATCGCACATCTGGTCGAACGAAGTCTCTCCCTTTTTTTTCTGCCGCGCCTACTTGCCGAAAAGAATCCAGAAGAGAATGTCCGAGAACCGGAGGAATGAGTCATAACTCGCAATAAGGAAAGAACAAAAAAGAAGTTTTTTCCCCCTTTTTACGCATTATCACTGCCTTTGGAGAAAGAAAGGAAAAGTTTTCACCACACACACTGACCTTGCGTTTTCTGCTTTCAAAGCAAACAAAATTACTCAGATCAAAATAAATAATTCATTATTATTCCTACTTCCTTTTGAACGACGATCCCCGGAATTTCCGGGTATCGAAGTTCAAAATCCCCGGAATTCCGGGGTTTCCCCGGAGCACAAACACCCCTGTATATATATAACATGATAACATACATGGCAAAATAATTGCAGCAGTCAATTATTATGGAAAATTATTGCAAAATAATCTCAATTTATTATGGAATGGCAACAGTCAATTGTAAACAAATCATCTCATGAATTTTATACGAGTATGAAAAATCCAGGCATAAAAACAAATATCCAACAAGGAAGCATTTATTTCAGACTGCTTTCCTGAATATTTTTACAGATTCATTGAATTCAATGCATCCAACTGAGTAGCAAAATTATATAAAAATGACCTGGAGAATGGAGTGTCAGCAGAAAGTCTAGTATTTATTCAGAGGAAAGAAGATCCAAAAGAAATATCCTATTACTGAAACAATCTACTATGACTTTGTTTAATGTAAAAATGCACCAACAAAATTACAACACGGGTCATCTTTTGTCACATGTGCAATAAAATATTCCTAAATTAATGCTTGAGCAATAAGTACATTCACAATAAAATATTACAAATTATCAATAATGATGCTGCAGTAACCTTCTTAGATGCATGAATAGAGATTAGTAAAACATTTCTCATTAGATTGATTCTGGCAGCAATTTCATTCCAAAATGTTGGATAGTGTCTGGAATATCTCCAACACTGCAACAAGAATGTCAGAAGGGCTGCCAGTTGAAGAACTATTAATTTTGCTCTGAAATTGCCACTGAGAATGCAATTCATTGGAAATTCCACATGCAACATTTCCAAAGCATAAAGCATGGTATAATGAGGAGAGTATTGCAGAAATTATAACTAATTGTTTGGGATAATGTATAATGTCACCTAAAAAATTTCCTTGAGGCTCTTTAGAGAACATTGCAAGATTTACATAGAACGATCAGACCATTTGGGAACACATTTAAATTGCTTGCAAGAAATTTCAGACAAACATTCCTGTAATTCCTTCATTGATAAGAACAGATGAAATACATGCTTGCCTGAAATACTCAACTTTGTAATATGTAAAGACATTCTACTAGGCGTGTCCAGCTGTAAAACGATTGATTAGCCAAGATATTCTCATGTCAGTTGGAAGAAACTGGTAACATATTAGTGCCGGTTTATTCGATCTTAAGGTGAATTTCATTGCCATTCAAAAAGTACTTCCCAATATTCCAACAAATTGCTAGAATCACAAATGTCTGAATGAATGAGCTATTCATGCAGCTAAGAATAATGATATTTATGAGCTTAACAATATTATTTAGTTTAACATTCAAATCGATAACACTATTGTGGAAGCAATCAATTATCCAACAAAATTTTTGAATTCACTTTATCTGCCAGGAATGGCATCAAACATATTGCAACTGAAAGACAGCACCAAAACTTTGTAAAGATCCACCACTTGCAACAAGAATACCAATGAGAAAATCTCATAGAAGCAATAATATTTATAGAATCTTTGAAAGTGTAGATGTTCTCATTTTTCACATTCCTATAATTTCAACAAATATGAAATCTCAATTTAATGAGATAGCAATTCTCAATTTAAATGGCATTTGCAATTACCATCAACAAAATTCTGGGCCAATCTTTAGAATTGTGCAGTTTGACATGGACACTTTTATGTTGAATGTTCAAACAATTATATATTGAGTCAGAAAATTATACAATCTATCTTTACTGCATAGACAATGAAAAAACAAACCCATAACAAATACCTATAAACAAAGTGAAATTAAACACATTAGAAACATGCAGCTTCTTTTTTTTCTTTCTTTTACATTTAACCAGACAAAGTTACAGCAATGTGAAGCTGGATAGAGCTAGCCTGAAAAAAAAAATACCTAAAAAATTCTATTTAATGAATGCCTCAATCAGCTTCTAGTCTTGTCAATGGCCCATCAGCTGTTTTTGAGGGGTTGGGGAGAATTTAAAAAAAAAAATTCTGAATTGTGGATTGGTATCACATTATAAATTCAATAATATGCAAAAAAGGAAGGAACAATTTAAAATCACACAACTTTCAGTTTGTATAAACTGGGTTAGTATAACTCAAGGCATCACTGTATTTTAATACATAATTTAGATGAATAGATTTTTTTTTTAAAACTGGGAATCTGCAATCATATATTTTTGAGTACAGATTCGAAAATTTTGATTTTTTTTAATGCAATGCAAGAAGTATTGAATATTTCTTTTCAATGGAAAACAACTGTAGCTTACCTGGCCAATTTATCCATCATTTCAACAAGCTGCATGGCTTCATATTCCCTCTGCTCCTCGGTCAAATTATCCAGATGATGGGGTTTTGGCTCCTGATAGCATCCAACAACTGGGTTGATCCTAATGTGGGAGAAGGACTTTTACAGTTTGAAATTTTAAAGTGCTTTGAAATTAATTTCATACAATGTAAAATTCAAACACTGAAAAAAAAAAAAAAAGAAAAAAAAGTTGGAATTTTTTTTTGTTACTTATAAGAAATGTTTTAAATGCAGTATATAATCTCTAATAAATTGATAAGTTGAAGATACATCTTACCGGCTGCTATAGAAGCAAAGTTTTGTCAAAGCACCTTTAAACAGGAAACTGAATTTCCTACTTTGCTTATTCAAACATAATTGTGTTATTTGAAAAAAAAAATATCAACTATTACTTTCAAGAGTATGTTTAAGAATATTTTTATTACTATGATAAAATTCATATTCACTCACTATAACATGTAATCATGTATTTCTGCCATTGATAAAATTTTTTAAAAAATGCTGTCATTCGGCTTTAATATAAAAATAGCATTTTCATTTCTACTTTCAAATCATAGCACATATGCTTTTTGATCAGCATCAGCCGTTAATTAGTCGAATTCACTACTAATGATTCACTGATTCAATTAAATTCATTCTTTTCAGTCATATCAAATAAAATTTTAAAAAATGCATTCTATATTCATGGTTTAACAACCTAAAAGGTTAATAATCCGGGCAAACAAGAAAAAATAAATAAGTTATATGCAAATCACCAATATATAAGCTTTATAACTTTTTATCCTAGGCTTGTCTTTTATTTTTGCTTGCACCCCCCCCCCCCCCCCCTCCAAATAACAATAACCCTTTGTCAATGCTTATTTCACCAATACACATAATAACAAAAATGATATTCTAATGTACAATTTATGTCTTACATAGCTAATTATAATAGTGAGAATGAAACAGTAATTACAAAAGCAAACATGCATATATAGATTTGTGGGAAAATCATTACCTACTGAAACTAGTTAATCCAATTAAATTATTTTTATTAGCATTTAAACTTTTAGTAAAAATATCAGCAGGCATTTCATCAGATAGTAGATATTTTAAATCAAATAAATCCTTTTCATAAATTGCACAGACAAAATGATAATGAATATCTATGTGCTCAGGAACAGGCTAAACAGGATGTTTCACAACTTTTAAGAGGATCAGTTGTCAGTAAACACAATACTTCATTTTTGATTTCCCAAAAATAGCACTTTCAGCATATTTGAAGACATATCCTGTGAATGCTTTTCCTGATTCTTTCAATGGCATTTTCGAAATAATCCAGGATGCAAAATGGATAGAAGATATTCGGCGATTTCCAACTGCACTTCTTTCAACAATTTCAAGAAATTCTTGTAGGAGATCTGACATAGTTTTCATGTCAGTCATTTTTTAAAACAATAGTTTCTTTGATAGGGAAGCTTTTTTTTAGTAGTGCCTTGAGATTCGAAGACAGCTTTCAGCTTATTTCACACTTCATTTAACATGATACAGTGCTTGACATGAAACAGTTCACTTGGGCTGATAGACAAAATAATGCCAGCATATTCTTTTCGATCTGCTAAGTTCATTTTTCTAATGCTGAAATAGCCTCAGTTGCAGCTACTACATCAAGTTTAACTTCTTTTCCGATTACATTATACCACTGGTCGTTCTTAATTAAAACTGCTTCAGTTGAATAATTGTTTCCAATTACGCTACTGCCTAGTGATGATGTGTTACTGTTTACATCTCTATATATGTCTTATACTGTACTGTTCTGTTTTTTAGCAAGTGTTGCGTCTTTTAATTGAATCGACAGCCGTAAAGGCATTGGGTAGATGCAAGAGTCCCATTAAAGATGAGAAGATTTATTTAAATAGATTTTATTTGCTTTGAAGATTTTTACTTAAAAACATATTTTCTATGATCTTTTACAATATCTATATTTCAACTTCAATTAAAAAATTTTCTTTAAGATAAATATGGTTTAATATATACATCTATTGGATCGCATTAAATAAAAATCAGAGCTCAACAGCTAATTTGTAAGCCTTTCATAATAGACATACATCTGCTAACAAAATGGTCCAACTGAAATAAATATTTATATTTTATTGGGGTAAATAAATGCTTATGAATTGCGAATTTTAAATTTTTACCTCTGCTCTGTGAATCATATTTAACAAAATATTCTTGAGACGTTAATATTTAAAATAAAAAGAGTTGCACTCCAATCAACTAATCATCACTGATCGATTTATGAAAATATCCCTATTCTATAAAAACGGGTGATTTTAAATCCCTTCATCGACAGTCTCAAAGAAGTTAATCATCTCCCAGAATTACTGAAGAGTGATTGGCTTAGAATATGAAAATGTCCATTGTTCTAATATTGTAATATTCAAAACTTAATAAATCGGTCACATTTGAATGCAGAAGATAGAAATGTTTATTTATATATTTAAAAGAGTGTTAAGAATATTTTGCAGAATTTACTTCCTTAGGACCAAAGGACTATCTAAAATTTAAACTTCATAATATTTTGAAACACAATTATGAACCAAAATTTATTTATTTATATCCTTTTTAAAATAAAACTAAAAACTGAATTTTTCATTGAATTCGTGAAATTTTTGTTGAATGATTCTCTAGATATTATCAATTATAAAAATTATTCTGTACTTCAATGCTGAACGACTCTGCTTTCAGTTATCATATATTTAAAAAAAAAAAGACATGCATAGATTTCTAAAAAAACGTTAATTTATTAATTGCAATTTCATCATTTCCACTTAAATTTAAAATTGACTCTTACGAGTGCTAATAGAAGTTAGAGAGAGACTATGTAATAGTATAAATGAATAATATGACTATCAAAATTTGAAGCTTAAAAATATTTTGCTGAAAAACCTATTATGAGGACAAGTTACATAATATATTAATTTAATATTTTAGCAAGCATTAGTACTGGCGAACCGGATGGTCGCCAAAGGCAGCTAGTATTAAATAAATAAATCTAACATTGAACTACATAAACTGTTAGTTTTTTTTAAATTAAATATAAGAGAGAATTTCAAAAACACATATCATTATTAAAATCAATTGTGCTCATTTTATGAAATATTGAAACAGTTCCTTCTCGTCAAAAATAATGCACTTGTTTTTATGCAATTTTAAAAAATTGAATGAAAAATAACAAAATACAGAATCACGTTCGACTATCACGAGCTTACAGTGATGACATATGTACCTTTATGAGCATTATTTTCTGAATAACAATATATTTTGTATCTCGTACAACTTTTATGAAAATTGAGATACAGTTTCTGATAATCAATAACCAAAATTTAATACGCATATGCACATACACATGGAAACAAAACAAACAATTAAAAACATTTTTTTTTGTAGCGCCACAGGAAATATCGTCAAGCAATCTATTCTAATAAGAATGCATGATATGTTTCAACAAAATGCATATATTCACACACTATAATGAGTTAAGATAGTCTAATACTAATATAATATTAAGGCTTATGTTATTATATTATTCATGTGAATGTCAGAAATGATTTCATATTAAATTATCTATCGATAAATAAAAAAACATTATACAGTACACTCCTGAGTATCCGGCCTGGTTTTCTTTTATCGTCATTAAACGAGGAAGGCAAGGCGTTGCACTGGAAGAGAATGTCTGCTACAATCCTTTTGCGTGCCGTGTGCAAATTAAAAGTTGTGACAGGACAGTGTTCTGCTCATTGTTCAATCGTTGCTGCTGTTCTTGATTATAATTGCACAGTACATACAGTATTCAAAATGCTTGGAGTAAGCTTACTTTTTTTTTTAAGTGTACAACAGTGAAGATCACAAAATTTATGTTAAAATGTGAACAGTTTATATCTTTTAACCTACTTTTTCTCTAATAAATTCTTAACGGACATTGCAGTATACAAACATATATGAGTCTTCTATTTTTCCGGCAACTGCTTCGATTTCTTCTTCAACTACCACATTACCGTAAACAGCTTCTATAACTCATCAGGCTGCGGTCACGTTCATATTCTAGGTAGTTTGAGATAAATGGGTCTTAGTACTCAATAAGAATTGAGAAAATAATTATTATAATATTGGGTTTTGGTATAAGCACTTTGTCTTCTGGTAATGGTGAGCAAAGAAATGAGTTCATAGAACTCCGATTTATCCAGCGTTTTTGTTAACAATATGCGCTTCTCTCACATTAGGCTGGATACTCGGGAGTGAACTGTTTAAGTTTTAAAAAAATCTTAGGTATCCAAAATCTTGATGGTGTGCTATAGGAACAGGAAATTATCAAACAAAGCAAAAAGTAGTTCACTGCTTATTCAAGTAAAGCAGTAGAAATGGTCAGCTGTTCCAGGGAACTTACAACAAAATGTTTATTACTCTGTCCTCCAGATCCCTCTTAAGCTTAATAGGAAATGAATGACTCGCATAAAACTAAATTATCAATAAACTTAAGAAGGGGAGAAATGCAGTATCACAACTTTTAGATTTCATAGGCCAAATAATCAGAACTATAAGTTCCGTAAAGTTTCTCTAAACATATATACATTTTGATTGTTTTGCTCTCTATGTCATTTATTTGAAATGAAATTATATTCTTTTTTTGAAGTTATAAATCTCTTTTTGATGTTTTCTACTTATGCATGAACTGTTCATGAATAGCATATAAAATAATAAATGGCAATAATTCTCACACTAAACAAATGAAATAAAAAAAATTATTATTTCTACCCTTTTCTAAACAAATATATATTTTTTTTATGCTTGCTTTATAGTGACATTTTCCTTTTCTAACTGACAAAATTTTGGATTAGTGTAATTCTCTTCCAATAATACTCATTTCTTTCTGGTGAACACCATTTTATTTTCGGATACCTTTTTTTGTGCCTCTTTAAGCAGACTGTTACAGATTAGGACACCACTCACAATTGGATGCCACGTCTAGACCACAGAATAATTCTTACACACACTACGTTGATACAAAAAAGAATTAACAAAAACTTTGTACTCGACAGATACGACATCTATCGGCGTGAATCTGTAACATTCTCCCTCCTTGAAACCCAAGGGTTTCAAGAGATTACAATGTTCAATAACATAAACAATATTACAACTTTTACACAAACATAATAATCAATATCTTTAAGAAAAAAAAATCAAAACTGACAAATTACAAAATTAAATATTACAAACTAATTATGTTCCAGAGGCAATACACAAATTTTAGAAATGGCTCTTTTACAAGTACTAGACTGCGTTTTAATCTTAACAACACGAATTTTCTTATCATCACCATAATAAATTTTAACTATCCTACCCATAGCCCATTTATAACAAGGCAAATTGTCTTCGATTAACAACACTAAATCTCCTAATTTTACATTATTTTTGTCAAACATCCATTTAGATCTCTGTTGTAATTGACTTAAATAATTACGATGCCAAAATTTCCACATATATTGTACAAGTCTAGTTACCTTTTGCCATCTCTTGAGATGACTTTCTTTTAAATTTGTCAAATCAGGCTCATTTAAAGAGGTTACAGACCTATTTACTAAGAAATGTGCAGGAGTAAGAACTCAAAATCGTCCTCGTTAGCTGACAAGGGACAAAGTGGTTGAGAATTCAAACTTTCCTCAATTTGCACAATTATCGTTAAGAACTCTTCATAAATTAAGTTTATTCCCTTAACAACTCTTTTTAGATGGTATTTAAATGACTTTATAGCTGCCTCCCAAAGACCGCCAAAGTGTGGGGATCTTGGTGGAATAAATTTCCACTCAATGCCTTCTGCAGCTAAATAGCCTGCCAGCTTTTCATCTGGTTGTCTAACCATTTCATAAAGTCTTTCAATTTCTCTATTAGCTCCTACAAAATTCTTAGCATTATCTGAAAACAGTTTCGCACATTTACCTCTTCGAGCCATGAATCGTTTTAAAGTCGCTATAAAGGAATCAGAAGTCAAATCTAAAACAATTCCTATATGAACAGCTTTAAAACAAAAACATACAAAAATACAAATATAAATTTTCTGTAAAGTACCTTTACGCTGAGCCTTATTCTTAATATAAAACAGCCCACAGAAATCAACACCAGCACAATTAAAAGCAAAATCTGGAGACACTCTTTCCTTGGGCAAATTGCCCATGATTTGAGTAGGCACAATTGGTTGGGCTTTGAAACAAATGATACATTGATGAACGATTTTTCTGCAGCTATTACGTCCATTTAGAGGCCAAAATTTTTCTCTAACAAGATAGAGCAAAGAAGTACCAACATGTAAATATTTATTATGAAAATGTTCTATTATAATTAGAGTTAATCTATGGCCTTTTGGCAAAATTATCTGATGCTTTTTATTAAAACTAAAATTACTATTATCCAACCGTCCTCCTACTCTTAACAATCCTTTAGAATCCAAGAAAGGATTCAAAGTTTTTAATTTACTACCAGGAGGCATATAGTGGTGTTTTTGGAGACTACTGACGTCTTTGGCAAACTCTTGTATTTGGACATTTTTAATTAAAAATGTCTGTGCAGAGTTCAATTCCTCAGCATTCAGTGGACCTGTTGTCTTCACTGCACCTTTTACGTTCTTGACAAACCTGGAAACATAACTTAAAACACGAACAATTTTACTATAATTATTACTTATATCTAATAGACACTCTAAAAAACTAGGATTATTACAAACTAGCCGCCTTTGGCGACCAGCCGGTTCGCCAGTATTACCGCTCGCTACAATTTTCAATTAAATATTTTAAGTAACTGGTCTCTTAAAGGATTCTCAAACAAAACATTTTTAATATTCAAATTTTGATAGTCATACCAAACTTATACTGTTTAGATTGTTTCGTTCAATTTACTATATATATTTTGTTAATCTGTTGTCATTTCCGGTAAAACTACAACTTTAATTTAAAATGTAAATGAGGAAATTGCAATTAATATTAAGATATTTTTTAATAAAACCAAGCGTTTTATTTTATTTATCATCTTTATTGCTATTTATTAATTATTATTATTATTGAATGTGAGTATTGCAAGCAGAATCGCTCGGTATTTAAGTTTTATGTTAACTACAAAATATTTTTCATAATTTATGTAATATCTCATACAATAATTCAACAAACATTTCTGAGATTCATCAGAAAATTCTGTTTTTAGTTTTGCTTTCAAAAGGATTGAAATGAAATCAATAATAATATTTTGTTCCGGCCTATAAATATATTTCAAAAATTATGAAGTCTAAATTTAATACAGTAAGGTATCATATTCTGTGAAATATTCTAGACACACCAAATTTTAAATAAATGAATGAATTTTTTTATTTTTCACGATCAGCTAAGACTTATTTATGAAGTTTTAAATGTTAAAAATTTAGAAAAACTCAACATTTTCATAATCTTAGGCCAATTAATCTTGAGAAACCTGCGCGCTGATTGGCGTATTTTCTTTGAAGCGATCGATGGAAAATCTAAAATTATCCTTTTTTTTATTGAATAGTGATATTCAAATTTTCATAAATCAGTCAGTTTAAGTGATTGGAAATTAACTCTTAAAAGTCAGTGATTTAGTTCATCGGAAATTAACTCTATGACCACCATAAAATCTGTGCTTTCTCTTGTGGTGTATGCATTCTCCTTAATATCCGATCGAATAAAACATCACATACAAAAGTACTACATAGAACAAACACATCAAAAGTAAACATAACATTTCAATAGTTGCCAAAAACAAAAGAGAGAAAAATGCAATTAATAAGCAGACGATATTTAGAAAAGTACAGATATTTAGACTGGAAAATGAAATTATCTGAAATTAAAAACACGCGCAGACGATATTTACAAAAGTAAAAATATTCAAACCTGAAAAGGAAAATATATGAGTTATTCCATCAATAAATGCCATAAGTTTGTTTACATCTTCATTATTTTATGAGTCATTAAATATCAAAATGGATCCGGGACTGAATAAACACCCTGTATAGAGAGTGTAAAAGATCATAAAATAATTTTTCTTGAATTTATTTTTTAGAAAAAATAATATTTCATATTTGTTTCATTTCCTACAGACACGTGCCGAAAATTATATTTTTGCAGATTTCATTTCCAAAAAGATTTAATTTATTTTTAATTGGAGCTTTAATCAATGTGATGGCAACACTTTGAAAAAATCTTATTTTTTCCCATGAATGCGAAACGTGCTTAATTTTAATTTTTTACGAAAAAAATTATTGAAAAACATAGTTAAAATATTTATTTAAAAATTCATTAAAAATAGAAATTTAATTTTAAGATTAAAACATCAGTATCATTTAAACGATAAATTTTTGATCTTTAACTTCATGTAAAAAACTTTTTTGTGCGGTAATATTTTCGGAAGTTATAGCAGAAACACGTCAGCATTTCGCTTAATTTTTAAATAAATAAAATTCTAGTTAAAAATTTGAAAAAATAACCCCCAGGTGCACATTCCCGGCCTCCAAGGTATACACGTGCGAAATGTGGTAGCTGTAGGTTGAGTGGTCTGGCCTGTAGAGCGCCAACATACACACGCACACACACATTGAGCTTTATTATAAGTATAGATATAGATGGAAAGATTAATCATAGGATCATTATTCAGTTCAGAGTTCTTTGCAGTTCCTTTCACCTCAAGAAGATATTCACCATCTGAGATACCAGGATCGTCATTGAAGTTTGGTCAGCTACCAAATGAAAGAAAAGACGGTCCATTCCACCAAATGTCCAACTGTTGGATCTTTGAAGGAAAAACTCCTCGTGATATCAAGTCCGCAGGATTCTCAGCAGTAATTACATAATGCCACTGGAAGTCCTCAGTATACTCTTGAATCCTAGTGACTCGATTAGCAACAAAAGTTTTCAACGATGTGAGTAGAGTTTTGATCCAAGCAAGCACCACAGTGGAGTCCGAGTACGAATGTACTCCATGAATGTCTAGTTGCAAGAATGACAGAACCTTAACGGTAAGCTTGGAAAGCAGATCCGCTGCACATAGCTCCAAATGTGGGATACTAATTTTTTTGATGGGAGCCACTCGAGATTTGCTGCATAAGAGTGACACCTTTATCTCACCAGACCTTGACAAAGACCTGGTGTAGACGGCACAACCGTATGCATTTTTCGAAACATCTCCAAAGCCTATCAGGTCTACTTTCAGAGCTTCAGAACATAACACATGACGATCTATGTTTAAATTTATTAATTGACTCAGTTCAGAACTAAATTTTTCCCACTCTCTATTTAAGTGTAAGTGAACTTCATCGTCCCAATCAATTCTCAAAATCCACAGCTTCTGCAAGAACATCTTCGCTGTGATTATCAAAGGCCCTAAGAGATCTAAAAGATCAAACAATCTGGATATGTCCGATAGCATTGTTCTTTTTGTTGCAGGTCTCACAATTTTTTGAACACTAAAACTAAATGTATCCTTTTCAGGATTGAATTGTAATCCTAAAGTTTTTAAAGTTGCTGAGTTAGGGTTATCGAAATTGTATTCTCGTTCCGACGTTGGAACTTTTTGTAACAAAGCAGGATTATTTGAGCTCTACTTGTGACCATACCAGCTGATTTTAACAAATGTATTAACTGGTCTTGTAGTTCAATGGCAGAAGATAAATCCTCGGTACCACTGAGTATATCGTCGACGTAAAAATCCTTGCCAGCAGCAGCCGCTAAAGCATAATTGTCCTGCTCATCACAACATATTTGTTTTAATAGTCTGGTCGCCAAGTAAGGAGCGCTTTTGGTTCCGTAGGTAACAGTGAGCAACTTATATACACATAAGTTCTCTTCCTCTACATCCTTCCATAAAATACATTGTAAATCACACTGATCTGGATGTATCCAAATTTGACGATGCATCTTTTTTATATCGGCGTTGAAAACTACAGAATGTTTTCGAAACCTCAACAAAATAGCAAACAAATCAACTTGGACAACAGATCCTGAATACAAATTATCATTAAGCGATTGTCCAGATGACGTTGCCTCTGATGCGTTAAAAACAAACAATTTTGTAGTACTACTTTCTGGCCTAAAAACGCCATGATGAGACATAATGTACCTTGAAGTTTCGCAAGTTGCCTGCATATGCCTGAAATTCTCATACTCAGTTAAAAATTCGCTGTATAGTTGCCTATACTCTGGTTCTCTCTTCAAACGTTGCTAACGTGATTTAAATCTTTTAGTAGCAATGCTTTTGACTCGCCTAAACACGGGGGGGGGGGGTCCATTTTAAACGGCATTTTAACAACATAGCTTCCATCGTCATTTCTGAAATGTGTTTTCATGAAATAATCTTCACATATTAAACTCTCATCATTTTGTAATTTATCCCCCTCAACATCTTCAATTTCCCAAAATTTCCATCCAAATCTTCCATTATCGACCCACAATGAACACTAGTTTCGTTTTCGATTGGAACACTTCCTGTAGCAACAAACCCAAACACAGTATTTTGAAAAACAATGTCTGTTCCCGGAAACCTAATTTGACCCGATCTAAAAGTTCATAGAATATTTGGGCACCTAATAAAATATCCACCTCTCCAGGATCATTGAATCTCACATCCGCTAAATTGAAACCATCTGTTATATGCGGTACTACCAATAACTCAATTCCCTTTTCAAAGCTTCCGCTAACGTTCGAAATTTTCATTTTTACGATCGAATTAATAACAGAAGATGATTGATTTAGTCCAGAAACCACGATGTTTCGTCTTTTTTCCAATTCAGTTGATCGGCTAACCGTTTTGAAATGAAATGACTGATACTACCGACATCCAGTAACGCACGTGGAGTCGTAAACATTCCTGTATTATTCTGAATCATCATATTTGCAGTACTTAATAAAACTATTTTGTTTACATTTAAGTTTGTAGCAGTGAATGAATGCGTACTGTTCGTAGGTGACTCATTCGTCAGTTGTGAATTATTACTAGGATTTTCAATTCGCGGAACGAATACACTTGACCTTGGATTTAATCCCGCGTTAGCATTCTGCGAACGAGTTTCACTTTCGCTTTGAGTATTTCCCAAGTGCAAAAGAGTGTTATGTCTTTTTTTGCAAATGGGACAGTTGGATTTTGAATAGCAGTTAGCAATTTTATGGTGATTTAAACAATTAAAACACAATTGCTTATTTTTAACGACCTCAATTCTCTCATTAACAAGCATATTTTTGAACACAGGGCATACATTCAAGGAATTATTTCATTAGATTTACAAATTACACATTTCGGAGTTTTAACTTCCGATACAAATGCTTTGTGTGGACTGTATTTACGATACTTTTGAGAATGGTTTACAACTTGCGGCCGTGAAAACACATTACTATCGTTTTTGAATTTTGACGATACATAAATATCGCAATGCCTGGCCAAATCTGGTGGCACATACCAAGATTCTCCTTGTTTCACGCCAATATGAATTTGTAGTTCACGATCTAATGAGTCAAATATTTTTTCGGAAACCATGAGTTCACAAACTCCCTTTAAATCATTTACCTTTCTTAATTGACAATAATAATCAAATGCTGCCCTAAGTCGCAATGCAAACTGGATATAGCTTTCGTTTGAACGTTTTTTCGCGTTACGGAAATTATTTAAAACTTAAGGAAGGGTAAATTTTTGAAATCGCAGGCACGTAAAATTGTATATAATGTTGCGGAATTTTGTTCCAATGAAACCTCATCGAAATCTGCGTTAATTCCAATCCCACTAGCTCTGAAAAGGGCTTCTCAAGCAACTGGAATTTCTGATGCTACAATAAAAAAAAATAAGAAAGGAAGTTTCATCATCGGGCTCATCGACAGTTTTAAAATCATCCGGTAAACACCGTAAAAGACCTAGTGAGCGAAACTGTGAAATAGACGACTTTGACAAGTGTGTTATACGGCAAACAATTCAAGACTTTTACATAAAAGAAAGGAAAGACCATCCCTCAGAAAACTGCTACCCGTGACGAAAGAAATAATTGGATTTTCGTGGCAAAAAGACACATTGTGCAAAGTCTTACATTCAATGAATTTCCGATGGAAGAAGTGCGTGAATAATAGAAAAGTACTCATGGAAAGACCAGATATTGTTTTTTGGAGACACAGATATTTGAGAGAAATGAGATGTCACAGGAAAGCTGGACGACCGATTGTCTATATTGATGAAACTTGGGTAGACAGCAATTTGACATTTAAAAAATGTTGGCAAGATGACAGTTTTGGGAGTTACAGCAAATGTTAATTCAAAAAAATAGACTTATAGTTGTTCATACTGGGTCATCAACGGGTTTCCTTACGGGTGCTTTACTATATAAAGCATCAACAAAAAGCGGCGACTATCATGGGCAAATGAACTATGAAAACTCTAAAAAATGGGTGTTGGAAAAACTTCTTTCAAATTTGCAACCAAAAAGTGTCGTATGCATGGATAATGCACCGTATCATACGACTGTCGAAAACTGCATTCCAACGAAGTATTCTACAAAAAAAGTTACGATAGACTGGTTGAAAAACAACGGAATACCCTGCGATCAAAAAATGCGAAAAGCGAAACTGTTCTCTCTTATAGACAGTAATGGTCCAAAGAAAATTGTCTATAAAATTGATAATTTAATAGAGAAAGAAGGACATGAAGTTATCCGACTACCCCCTTATCATTGTGATTTAAAGGCAATCGAATTTGTGTGGTCCTCTGTAAAAAGAATAATAAAGGAACGAAATGCTACTGGCGATTTAAGTTTGGACAATCTGAAATCTCTTCTTCAAACAGCTATCACTGAAGTTACTTCGGCAGAATGGGCAGCGCATTGCAAACACGTAGAAAAGCTTGAAAATAATTATTGGGAGAAAGATGGACTGTTAGAAGATTTAGTGGACGAACTGTCATTTCAAATTGATACCAATGATGATTCTGATTCAGAAGAAACCGAAACTTGCGAGAGTGATTTAGAGGATTTTGAAATGCTTGAATGAACATTATTTTCGAAATTTAGACGGTATTTTATTTTATTTTTAAAATTGTTTTGCCTTAGAAATTGTTGGAAAATACATGCTAAAAGTTTAATAATCAACGAAGTTCTGTCATTGTATTAATAATCTAAAGTCCTTGTTAATTAATTATGAAAATATTAAACAATTATTAAAAAGTTAAATAATTACTTTTTTATTGTAATAATTTTCATCTTTATTGCATATTCATTAATATTTCATTTTTATGTCTAAAAGTTTAAATATTATTATATAATTAATATATTAAACAATTTTTTTCACTCTTTATAAATCAATTAAAAAATAGCCAATACATCATCAAGGCGATCAGTAAGCCAACATTTTTGTTTGTTTTGTTTTGGTTATATACTTTTTAAATCCCCTATTGAAAATAGAGCAGGTCTTGTTTCCACGGTAACAGACTATTGTAGTCATATTGGCGGGAGCTATTCTTGAGGTAGACAAACAGTAAAAGATTCAGAAATCACTGAGAACAATATCAAGTAAACACACGCGGCAAAAAAGAAACACTTGCCGACTTCTCAAAACTCTCGATGGTTCAATACTGCGTAGTCGACGGACCACTTAATGTAATTCTCTTCCAATAATACTCATTTCTTTCTGGTGAACACCATTTTATTTTCGGACACCTTTTTTTATGCCTCTTCAAGTAGACTGTTACAAATTAGGACACCACTCACAATTGGATGCCACGTCTAGATCACAGAATCATTCTTACACACACTACGTTCAGATACAAAAAAGAATTAACAAAAACTTTGTACTCGACAGATACGCCATCTATCGGCGTGAAGCTGTAACAATTAGAATATTCATTTTCAAGGGATTTCTTTTCCTTCACCAATAAAAAACTTTTAAAATACATTTATAAATTTGAAATTCTGTATAATTTAAAATACCATATTAATTCAAAATCTTTTATATTGAGATTTAGAGATAATGATGGGGATTGGCCCATAAATAACAATAATTAGGATATAAATTGAATTACAATGAAGAGAAATGTTAGAAATGACATACTTGTCTCTCATTTTGATATACTCCTCTGTATCACTGTCTTCTGAGTCACTAGAGTAATTACCATCACCATTGCCTCCAAGCATCAGTCCACGCTTAGCCAGCAAACCAGCAGCATTGCCATAGCCCGTGTACTTGATAAGACGAGTCACTGGAGGATAAAATTCAGAATGAGATAGACGCGAACTAATTATGGAATCTTTCTTACTTTGAAAAAATAAAATAATTCTTGTTATTTTAAATAAGACTTTTAATAACATTTTTTTTTTCATTTTATTTACTTATTTTGTGCTACTACATTAATGCAATCAGCGTAAAATGGATGCTATCTTAATAGACACTTACTTCTAGCAGATATGACACAAGCTTGGAAATAAAATAATTACGATTCTTGAATAATAAACTAAATAAATTTACAGAAAAAGTGCTCAGCATATTGAAAATATAGAATTATAACATGCAAGAAAACTAATCAATTCCCAGAATCATCAAATTGGTTCCAAAAAATACTGAAATCTGTATTTCCTCAGAAATATGCCAAGACAGTACTAGTGCATTTTTAGCATACCATTTTTACTTTAAATTTTTATACAGGAATTTAAAAAAAATATGTAAGCATATGAGCACACCTATCATATAAAGACTCTTAAAATAGATGTAGTAGTTTTTAAGAAGTACTTAAATTAAATGTTAATTTAAAGTCACCCAATATTTACAACGAGTCAATGTTGAGATAAATACAAACAAATCTTGCTTGCCGAGTACCCCTTATAAAGAATGATTTGCATAATGACTAAAAGCGAAAGTATTACATTAACTAGAGATTAACAATTAAATTCGAAGTTAACAACTTCCTTCGCTATCTAACTTTAAACAAGATAAACATAATGATGCAAAATTATGCATTGATTGCGCCCCCCCAAATTAAAAGCAAAACAGTAAAATAAAATATATGGTTTGCTGAATCATCATCATCATAAAAAAAAACTAAACACTTAGGCTAGTGTCACATTGATTTCACATTGCAATATGAAAGAGAAGTATTTCAATAATAAAATGCGAGCACAAATTCAGTTGAATTATTACTGGAAACTACATCGCTGCGATTTAAAAAGATAGAAAGGAGATTGTATTCAATTAACACACTGGTACCAACAGCTTTTCTTCAGCTGGCATCTTATAGTAGTTTGTCAAACTTGTATTAAGACAAATTATTACATATTTTTAAAGTGCATGTTTACATGCATGTCCCCAAAGAAAATGCAAGACAAAAGTAAGAAAAGAAAAAAAATCACTGTAGAATCTAAAAATCAAATCACTGAGACGCAAGAACGAGATGTTACCATGGCTGATCTAGCATGCATGTACAATAGGTCCACATAAACAATATTGCACTATCTTGAAAAACAAGCATAAGGTTAAGGAAATTGATTCTTACAAATTTATCATCATGATTTCTATTTAATGATTACATATTCTCAATGAAGTCAAAACATTGCTTCTCGTATGGATCAATCAGAAGTAAATGCAAGATGGCACTATTAACTCTTTCGGGATGGGAAGCTTCCTTCCTAGACGCATGCATGGGACAGAGCAAACGCGAAAGCAATCCTCCCACAGGACAGGGATTTTGCATCACTAAGTCTAATTTAAAAATAAATAAATATATAAAATCTCAAAAAAATAAAGTTTAAATTCTAATGTTGTTATTTTTGCTACCTTTTTAGATAATGACTTAATTCATAATACCAACACATTCTTCCAATGAAAAACAGCATTTTCTGGCCATACTAAACCTTCTGTAATAAAAAAAAGAGTGTGTGAAATGTATTCGAAAATACGTGAAATACAACAAAACTGACTGTAACGAAAAAGAAGAAAAATGTGAATGATTCTATCAAGTGGAAAGTTACACAATCTAGCTCTATTCACATTACTCTTACTCCCTTTCCCCACAACAACTGATGAGTAAAATACCAAAGTCAGACTTAATATAAGCAAATTTTAGGTCAGGATACTAAAACTATATTTACTTCAAAAGTAATGGGCACAGGATGCCATCTAGTGGAGTTTAAAAATTATTCCAATTCAAAATGCACATATGCATCACTGTCCCATCTGCACAATTTCCAGAAAGGACGGCTGGCTGTGAGAAGCGTTCGTATTTGATGCATATACGATACACCTGTCGCAAAAGGGTTAAAGGAAATATAATTCGGAGAAAGGCAAGATTAATAATTGGGAACCTCATAAAGATTATGCCATGATCATCAAGAAACAAAGGATACGTATTTAAGGCCCTTAGATGGCGGTTTAAAAAGCTGAAAAGAAGGACTGGCATCTGCAGCATTGTGAAGTATGGAGAAGCAGAAAAGGCATCCGAGAGCTTCATCAATATATTCAAGAAGCTTATAAATTTTCAATTGTGATGAGGTAAGCCTCTCCTTAAAATAGATCCTTAAACAAACCTATATTGCAGCAGAGAAGAAGGTATTCCCAAAACAGAAAATAACAACAGTTTAATGCTGAATTAAAAATTAAATTAATTCAAACTGCTTAACATTTGTGGATGCAACAATGTTATTTGTGTAAAAGGCAGAAAAGAAGAAAAAGATAGTGAAATTTAAATTCAATAATCAGTCGCCCACATTACATATATATTAGCATTTGTACACATGTGAAACTACGTGTTTTAAAATAAACTTAACTGTTTTCTGAATTGGCTGGATTTATAGATTTTTTGGACTAAACTTCTGATTAGAATATCATGTATACCATTCAGAAAAATCCACTAACATTCAAGAAGTATTATAAAGTTCAGCAAAACAGGCAAAATGTCATTTGGAACTCCGAGAAGGCCTGGGTTACATGCTGTGTTTTACCGATTGGATCTATGAATACTTGGTCCATCTGTAAAAAAATATCTGCTTCAAATGAATTTGCCATTTCCTTTGAAGCAGATATTATTAGTTAAAGACTATGTTCCTGTAAATCGTCTGAGCCTAGAAGATGACCTCATTGAGGAATTTAAATCATTAAAATTCAGTTCCTTCTTCAAAATACCACTCTTTTACTGCAGGTGACCTAAAATTTCTAAAAGCTCCACCGTAAAGCAATCCCCGAGCTTTATTTTAAGATAATTATAAGAATCAATCTCATTCTAAGAAAATTTTAGAAAGTTTATTTTCACATCACTGCATGCCATATAATAAGGCATAGGAGGGAGTCAACAAGAGAACCATTATTTCAGCTTGGTAAAAGCTTTGACTGGAAAGCATTGTTGAATGTGATTCTATGCAGTTTGAGGAAGCATTTGTAGGACCTGTAATTGATAAAAATGTGGGGCTATAGGTAGACAATAACAAAATCAATCTGCTAATGGAAGATCATAACCATCAGTTCAATATCGGAGAGTTTATGAAGCTGATTTGGTTTGGATATATTAACGTCCCATTTTAAAGCAACACTAGGGACGGACCTTGTAATTTTGAACCTCGGTCAGATGATGAGGATGACCCCTGAGCTGGCACCCCCCTCTTCAAACTTCCGCACCACATCAGCGGGTGGCCCCGACGGATTAAACGTGCATCAGACCCACTCACACAATGGTTCTTCAGTGGAATCCAGCCTCTAACTTGAAAACCTCTGGTTTTGAAGTCGAGACTTTACCACCAGGCCACTTGGGCCTCCATAAGAAATTTTGGAAGAGATTTCAATAGGACAGAAGTAGATAATAACTTCAAGAGAGAAACAAATTTCTAGGGAAATAAGGGAGAGGCTGAAAACTTATTAAACTGTTACATTGTATGTTGGAAGGTATCTCTCTAATAAGCCCACGAACAATTTATCTAATGATAAAATTTACTAAATTTTGAAAAGCGTGCAAAAATAAATGTCTTTAGATAACTTTCAAGTAAAATGCATGTATTATAAATAGTAAATTATATTATTATAAATAATATTTTAAGTATTTACTTAGGAAAGGAAAGCATTGTCTTGTTTTATATTGGTCCTGTAGGGAAAAAAAATTGTTTGACTTGAAGAATGCTCAGCATTTCAAATAAGATTCAGGAACGAATTATGTACATTGAGTAAATTTCACTCTATTATTAAAAAAGAAGAAAATAAAATAAAACTTATTAGAGACTGTAATTTTGAGTTTCGCCATAATAATTCTACATTAATTTATAACCTTAATTAATTAAATTAATATTTTAACTTGTAAATTAATTTCTAAAATAACTTTTTATTTTAATAACTGAATTACAATATATTCTTCAAAACTGGGTTGGGAACTATGTAATTTCTTTTTTTTTCAATAGGTATTTTTCGCGCCTTTTTTTTTTTTTTTTTTTTTTGTCAACATGTTCAAAGACCCGGCAAACGTTGTTCTGCATATAAATTATTTCTAGTGAATATTAGTATCTTGGTTCTATCTAGTATTTTGGTTGTTAATTAAAAAACGAATGCATTGTAAGTGCTTGGGGATGGGATCTATGACTGAAAGAGGAATGGAGCGCTGTGGGCGATGATCGCCGATAAAAAAAAACAAAAAAAAACACTAACTATTTATTTTTTTAATACAATGTATTTCATTAACGTAACGAACATATATATTGTTTGATCTCTTAAAAGTTAAACGTAAAGTGAAAAAAGTAATATATTTTTTATCCTAAAGTATAAAAATGAAATAAAGAAAATCAATATTCATTTTGAAGAGCAATTGAGTGTACGATATTTTTTGTCAATCCGTCTTTAGCCAAAACAAATAAGCACGATGGTTTGCCCACGCGAGAACATGCCACGCATAATTGTCCGTGGGAAAAACATGGTGTGCCCAAATCGAAGCCGCAAACAGACATCGTTTGGCCTTGCGACTTATTGATTGTCATTGCGAATGCCATTCTAATAGGAAATTGAACGCGTTTGAATTCAATTGGCACATTTGTGAGAATCACTGGAATTCGTGGCAGCAAAACATTTTCAGCTCGGAATTTGTCATTCAAAATGATGGCTTCGATAACGTTTTTCATCAATTTTTTAATGACCAATCGCGTGCCATTGCACAGCCGTGGTGGGTTCAAATTCCGAAGTAAAATAACAGGAAATCCAATTTTCAGTCATAGAAGGTGTAGTGACATGCCTGGCAAATCCAGTGAGTTCAAAAACTCTGTTGGATAATTTACAGCTTCGTTAGCATCGCAAACAGTATCGATCGATTTGTATGATACCAAGTCGCCTGGCAACGATTGCTGTATCTTAAAGTTTAAATAGTCGACGTCCACATTTTTTTGCAGCCAAAATGGCTCTTTCTGCCAGCCACGCATGATTTATATATTGTGTGCGTACATCAGGAAATATGCGGTCAATGAGAGCATTTTGCAAATCAACGATAATGCAGAAATTAGTGGGCAATTTTATGCATCCAGTATTTTCATAGAAAGCAACTTTTCCATCGCCGATATCTAACAATTGGTCCGATAATGTGTCAGCAGATAGATCTTGTAGCATTTGGACGCGCATGTTTATTTTAGCTGGACTTTTTCAACATTACGCCACAGTGTCGATGATTTCAAGCAACCGTTGATCTCTTCAGCGTACGTTGAACGTGGAATGACGGCATAGGGACACCCTAATTACCTAGCGTTATGAAATATACTTTACGACCTATTCTCATACCTACCAAATACACGTAAAAAATTTCATAAAAATCGGGCGAGTCGCTTCGGAGGAGTACGAACACAAACACCGTGACACGCGAATTTTATATATTAAATATTCTTTTCTTCCTGTTTGGACTTTCACCTTCAATTTAGTAAAAAAAATTATTTCGATTAGTTATTTAGTTTCGCTTTCATTCAAATTTGAAGGTAAAAGTACCAGATACGCATTTCAGACATATGTTATTGTATTATTTCCGAAAAGATAAGAACCCATCGCAAGCACACAAGAAGATATGTGCCATTTATGGGAATCATGACTTGAAAGAAAGGCACTGCCAAAACTGGTTCGCCAAATTTCGTTCCGATGATTTTTCACTGAAAAATGAGCAATGATCTGATCGCCCAGTTGAAGTTTATGAGACCCATATCAAGCCTAATATTGATTAATATCGTCATAGCACACAACGCGTGAGAATATAGAAAAGCTCGATGTATTGCACATATGCATTAGAAAAAATATTAAAACCGCTTGATTGCGTCAAGAAACACGATTTATGGATCCCTCATAAGCATAAGAAAATTCATTTGATGCAACGCAATAGCATCTGCGATTCGCTTCTGCAACGCAACGAATTTTATCTATTTCTGAAACGACTAATTACTGGTGATGAAAAATGGATAGTGGAACATAAATCAGAAAAGATCATGGATCGAAGATAAACCAGCTCAGACGATACCAAAATCTGAGATTCATGAAAAAAACATTACGCTGTCAGTTTGGTGGGACTATAAAGGACTTTTACCAAGAAAACAAACGATCAATTCAGATGTTACATTCAACAACTCACCAAACTGAGCGACGCAGTTCAAGAAATGTGGGTAGAACTGCAAATCTTAAAGATGTCGTTTTCCAGGATGATAAGGCAAAGTCCCACACATCTTTCGTCACTCGCCAAAAATTATGGGAACTGTTTTGGATGTGTTATCACATCTAACATATAGCCCTGACCTTGGGCCTTCAGATTACCATTTATTTCGTTCCATGCAGAATTCCTTAAATGATAAAATTTTTAATGATGCTCATGATATAAAATCACATTTAATTCGGTTTTTTTTTTTTTTTTTTTGCAAAAATTGGAAGTTTTATTAACATTGTTTATGCGATTTTATTATTTGACATTTTTGTTTTTATTTAATTATTTTATTTGCATTTTTTATTCTTTGTATACTTTCATATAGTAAAAATTAATACTAAACATGGATGGCGCGACGGGCTCAAAACCATATGTATGTTTGGAATGCGAGGGAAGCGCACTTAAACATTTTTATTATAAAGACTTCAACCAGTGAGTTGGTGTGAAACTGGTGCAAGCAGGCACCACTCGCTCTTTTGTTAGCGGCAATTTCTACTTTTAAATGTATATATTACGTGTTTCCTTATATATGTGTGATCATCGTCCATGTGTGTTGTTATATGTGTGTGCAAAAATAAATAAGAAAAAGACAAGAAAGCATCTTTCCTTGCATTAAATACACACACCCATCTACATATTGGAGCCATCGGTAGGATGCCAGCATGAGAAACAGATAAGTTTTTTCATTTTTTTTTCTTATTATTGCTTATTAGTTTTGATGTTTTTAAAGAGAAGAACATCTGATGAGTTTAATAAGTTCTCGAATACGAGCAAACGTAATTTTTCTTTAGTTTCGGTTCCGTTTCGCAAATGATTTCTTCTATAATTTCTTTACTACATGGACGATCCGAAAAAATATAAGGAACACATAACGCAAATTAAAGTCGCAAGAGGCAAGGTTAAGGACTCCTTGACTAGATTGGAAAATACTGCAGACGAATTAGAATCAAAAAATGAAATAGTGATTCGTTTGCATAGATTAGAAGAACTTTTAAAATAATTCGAAAGATTGGATTCAGAATTAACTGTTGAGGATTCTGAAATCGAGGAATTCGCAAAAAGATATTTTTCCTTGAAATTAAAGCTTCAAAATAAAATTGATGTTTTTAATACATTTCAATCTACTTCTGCTGAAACACAAAATTCCTCAGTTCAATCCAATTCGAATTTTCGTTTACCAAAACTTAGTATTCCAGTGTTTTCTGGTAAATTTGATGATTGGATGAACTTTGAAGATTTATTTGTATCCACAGTTCATTCGCAAATTTCACTAAGCAATAGTCAAAAATTTCAATATTTAAAGGGTTTGCTGTCTGATGAACCTGCTTCTTTGATTAAGCACATACCGTTGTCCAATGACTCCTATGAAGAAGCATAGGGAAAGTTAATGGACAGGTATGGTAAAAAGAAGAAAATTATTCATGCATTAATTAAAACATTTTTGGAACAAAAAGGTATTTCTCAAGCCAATTCAACGAATTTGAGAAATATAGTTGACACGAGTGATGAGGTTCTGAGAGGGTTAAATCTTTAGGAGAAGAGGCATCTAGCAGAGATCTATGGCTGATTCATTTGTTATTGCAAAAATTAGATCCTGAAACAAGAAGACTTTGGTCCATGAAAACTTCAGAAATAGAATTTCCTATGTGGGAAGAATTCTTGGAATTTCTAAATACCAGATGTTCATCTCTTGAATTAATGGTTTATAATGAATCTGATGTTAAAATTCCTACTAATTTTAATATAAGTCTAATTTTGTTGCATGTGAAAATATCCAAAGAAATGAAACTGATAAAAATTGTTTGAAATGTTCGGGAATACATAAATTGTTTAAGTCTATTAAATTTAGAAATATGGATTTGAATTCCCAAAAAAATTTTGCAAAACGACACTATCTTTGCTTTTTATGTTTGAATTCGCATAAATTTAAAGAATACTCAAATCATCATTTAAAGTGTACCATATGTCGATGAAAATATAATTCACTCTTGCATGAAGATGTTGAAAGCAATAGTGCACGTGTTTCAGATCCCAAACCTAATGATAAACAAACCGCAAAACACACCTCTGAAAGCGATATTCAAGGGGGAGAAATGCAATGCAATAAATCAGCGGCACCTCGAAGGCCCATTAGTTCTAGCACGTCTCTAAATAACAAATTTATATTATTTATTCCCACACAAAGATTTTACTGTATAATTCTTTTTTATTCAGAGCTTTGCTAGATAGCGGTTCGGAGTCCAGTTTTGTCAGTGAAAATGTAATAAATATTTTAGGATTAAAGAGAAAGAAAGCTAGAGTGTCTCTAAATAGAGTTCAAGGAGGAACCACACGTGGCTCAGTTAATTTAAAAATTGGGTCAAGATTTAGAATGTTTGACAGTTAATGCTTTTATTTTAAATAAGGTTACTTCTCAAATCCCAGTTGAGAATATAAACATTAAAGAATTAGATTATTCGAGGGGGATACCTCTGTCGGATGAAGATTTTTCAAGGCCATCAGTATGGGATATAATCTTAGGCTCCGATTACTTTTTCTCAATCCTTCGTAATGGAAAAATTAGCCGGTCTGAAGGACAACCAATTGCGCAAAGCACAATATTTGATTGGGTTGTTGCAGATCAGATTCGAAGGGATTCTATTTCATTATCGTACTCGCAATCGCATCTGATTTCCGTTGAAAATGATTGCAACATTGATTCTGTTTTTCAAAAATTTTAGCAAATGGAAGAGTTGCCGGATAAAACGTTTCTTTTGTCAGAAGAAGAATTTTGTGAAAATCATTTTAAATCGACTTACAGAATAAATTATCAGGGTTGATTTGTTGCAAGATTACCTGTTTATAAGGACATTAATCAGTTAGGAGATACAAAGGGAATGGCTGTTTCTAGGCTTCTAACAATGGAAAAGAAATTTAAATTTGACTCAGAATTTGAAATGGAATACAAGGGTTTTATGTGTGAATATGAAGAATTGGGGCATATGACACCTAATAAAGATTTTGATTTTTCTATACTGGATTACTTTCTTCCTCATCATGCTGTGCAAAAGAAAGACGGCATTACAATCAAACTTCGAGTTGTGTTTGATGGATCCTACAAACCGCCTAACTCGTTGAATTCAGTTTTGGGGGTAGGAAAAATATTGCAACCAGATATTTTTACTATTCTTGTCAGATTCAGACTAAATAAAATTGCTTTCACTTCCGATATAAAGTAAATGTATAGACACATTTTAAATGATTCAGAAGATCAAAATTTGCAAAAAATAGTGTGGAGAAATTCACCTGATTCCACTATTACAACTTTCTATTGTAACTTATGGAACTTCAGCCTCTCCATTTTTAGCTACTAGATGTTTACATCAAATAGGCTTGGATTCTCAAATTATAAATCCTGAAATATCTAAAATAATTCAAAATTTCTTTTACCTGGATGACTTGATGGCTGGAGCAAAATCTAATGAAAAAGCAATCGCGTTAATCCAGAAATTGTCGGAAATTCTAGATGTCCCAGAATTTCACTTAAGAAAGTGGCGTTCCAATTCTCATGTCTTAAATAATTTAGCTGAATGTCTAAATGCTAATGAATCGAATATGGAAATTCATCCCGAAAACTGTTCTACAACTCTGGGACATATTTGGAACTCTTTTACTGATTGCTTTGTTTTTAAAATTGACTTTAATTTTGAGAATGAAATCACCAAAAGATATTTTCTGTCACAATCAGCAAGGCTATTTGATCCTTTGGGTTTTCTTTCACCTAATAAAAATCTTTTATCAGCAGTTATGGTTGCTGAAACTTGATTCTGACAGTGCCTTACCGGAACATTTTGCAGTTAAGTGGCGTAAATTCATAAAGGAATTTCAGCAAATATGTCACATTTCTATTCCGAGATGGCTTCTAATTACAGAAAAGGAAATTACTCTTTATGCTTTTTCGGATGCATCGGAATCAACATATGCCTGTGTAATTTATGCGGTTCAACGATCTGATAATGGTGTTACTTTAGTCATTATTTTAGCAGCTAAAAACAAAGTAGCTCCGCTAAGCCTGTACCCATTCCGTGGCTAGAGTTAAATGGAGCTCTCCTGTTAGCCCAACTATTATATATTTTAATTAATATTTTTCATGATTATGTTATTAATCTATATGCTTGGACAGATTCTCAAGTAGTTCTTTCCTGGTAGTCTTTACCTCCTCGAAATTGGAAGCCCTTTGTTGAAAACAGAGATCTTGGATTACATCCCTCAAAATAGATGGAGTTATGTGCTGTCAAAGGAAAATCCAGCAGATATAGGATCCAGAGGTTTGTCTCCTAAGGATCTGCCAGACTGTCGCCTATGGTGGGAGGGAACTACTTTCCTATCATCATCAGAGACTGATTGGCCAAAGTAACCAATATTCAAAAACAATGACTCTGTCCTTAAGGAAAGGAAAAAAACTGCATGTGTATTTGCTGCAATTTTGAAAAATGATTTAATAGATTCATTAATTGAAAAATATTCATTATATACTAAGTTAATTAATGTGCTATGTTTCTGTATTAGATTTACAAATAATTGTAAAGCTGGTAAAGTTAATAAGAATTATACAGGTATAATTGAACCTAAAACTACAAAGGAAAGAATTTTTGCTTGTAATATTATTGTAACACATATTCCAACTGTATTTTTTAATGCTGAAATTAATTGTATAAAGTCAAATCAACGAATGCCAAAGAAAAGCCCACTACAGCACTGTCCATTCACTGATAAGGACGGGTTGCTCAGAGTGGGAGGGCGTCTTCAAAATGCATCTTTGCAGTATAATGCAAAACATCTATCATATTACCTAGCCAGCATAAATTAAGTATTCTAATTGTACAGTATTTTCATATTTTAAATTTGCATGCATGTGGTAATTTGTTAATAGGTATTTTACGCCAAACATTTTGGATATTAAATGTTAAAAGAATAGTTAAACTTTGAATATTACCTGTGCATCAAGAATTCTTGATGGGTGGGAGTATGTTTATGTGATTTTATTATTTGTAATTTTTGTTTTTATTTATTTTATTTGTATTTTTTATTTCTTATATACTTTCATATAGTAAAAATTAATACTGAAAATAGATGGTGCAATAGGCTCAAAACCATATGTATGTTTGGAATGCTAGGGAAGCGTACTTAAGCTTTTTTACTGTAAAGACTTCAACCAGAGAGTTGGTGAGAAACTGGTGCAAGCAGGCACTGCTTGCTCTTTTGTTAGCGGCAAAAAGAATTATTCCTTCGCTCTTTGTTAGCAGCAAAAAGAATTATTCATTCGCCCTTTGTTAGCGGCAAAAAGAATTATTTATTCGCCCTTTGTTAGCGGCAAAAAGAATTATTCATTCGCCCTTTGTTAGCGGCAATTTTAAATGTATATGTTATGTGTTTCCTTATATATGTGTGATCATCGTTCATGTGTGTTGTTATATGTGTGTGTGAAAATAAATAAGCAAAAGACAAGAAAGCATCTTTCCTTGGATTAAATACATACAACCAGCTACAAACATGGAATTATGACACTTCATGAAAGGAGGCAAAAGTCATCGACAAAGACGGACAATGCCTAACTGAATAAATTTGTATTTTGAAGCAAAAATTTTGAATTTTCCTTCTCATTTAAAATCCGCAATCACTTAGTTGCCAACCCAATAATTTATAAAGTCTTAAAACTGATTTACCATTTTCTTTGCATAGAACAAAAAGGAAATCAGCCACAAGTTCTTTCACATCAAAAGCAGGAGAAGTCATCAGCTTGACAAGTCTATGAAAAAGAAATTGCATAATAATTCATTTAAGAAATAAATGCAAAACAACTGATAACAGAGCAAACAAAACAATTTATCAGCTGAACTGATAAAAGCATTTATTAGAAAAAAAAATATAAAATTAACAAAAATAAGAAAATATGATAATATATTTATTAGAAGTGACTTCATATGACTGTTATATAAAGAAAAAGACAATAATAAAATATAAAAAAGCAATAAAATATTAAATTAATATGGGTACAACTTTGCTAAATTGTGATTATGAAAATTAAATGAAATAGTAAATCATTAGAAAATGACCAGAGAAATAATTTTGAGTAATAAAACAGAAATGATTTTAAATTATTATCATTTTTGCACTAAAACTTCTAAGCTTAATACCTGTTCTTGGCATCAGACTGTATTTGAATTTGTCCCAAACATTATTTGTTTAAAATTGTGGCCAATAGTTTTTAAAAACTTTTTACTGAGAAGTAAAATAAGTATGATTAATGAATAAAAATATATAAAATGAATATGTTTATACAAAAAGTGCTAAAGGTGTTAAAAATATTGTAGAATTTATTACACAAAAGAGAACTAATCAATTTCAAGAAAGAAATGTATGATGTTTGATTTTTAAATTAATACTGATTTTATTAACAAAAAGAAAAATTAAAAATATGTCCTAATTATTAATGTACACAATGCCTACAGACATTTTTCTAACATTTTTTTATTACAAATTCTTTTAGTGATTAAATTTAGGTAAAATCCAAGTTTCTGACAAAAAAAAAAAAAAAAAAAATCAAAAAAAGAGTAAGTTTTTTTTTTTTTTTTTTTGTCAACAGCATAAAAAAATTAGTGGTTTGTTGAAAATGGAACAATTCAAGAAAATTGTTTTGCAGAAAGAATATTACCTATTCCTCAGAGCTGTGCCTTCTTCTGGTCTTTGAGAAAAATCTTTTAGAGGCGGAAGAACCTAAAAAATTAAATATCTTGAATAAACAAATGAAAAAAAAAAAATCTATCATTTTTATAAAAGGCATTTAATAACATGTAATTGTAAACAAAGCCTCATTCCAAATTCAGTATATAGCAGAATAAAAATTAACTCAACCTCATCTATCAATAGCTTTAACCTGAAATTCAGATGGTAGTTAAATTAGGAAAATAAATAAATATAATATAACATTATTCCAATAATCCGAATTATTTTGTGAGGGTGACAGAAAGAGAAAAAAAATGAAGAAAAAATCTTCTTGGATAAAAAAGAAAACAGCAATGAAATTAAAGTTACGGACTTTGATTTCAAATTTCAAGCAGGATATTTTAAATATAAAAAATTAAACAGTGCTGTATTTTAAGTCATTAAAAAGTTATTAAACAAATTTTGTTTTTTAAAGAAAAGCTTTTCAACTATCCAATTATCCAAATCAAGTTCTGATCCCAATTAATATGAATAATAGGAATTCTACTTCAGAAACAAATTAATAAAAATAAAATATAATAGAAATAAATAAAAAATAAACATTTTGCTAAATTTTTCTTTTTATAAAGAACCATAATAAAAACTGAACATCTTATTCTTTTAGATATAAAAATTGAAAATACCTTTTTCTTTAAAAATTTGCGGATGGTGCTATGAGCGTGAGAACATTCGACTAATGTTGTCAAAATTGGTGATAAGGGTTCTCTATAAGTTTTGTACGTCTGTTAAAATAAAATAGATTAATTAACACAGAAATAATATAATTTGCAAGATATCCACATCTTGTTATCATAAGGATAATAATATGTATTTATACTACTATGTTCAAAAAGTACCAAAACATTTTAAATAACCTTAAAATATAAATTAACTCTACCAACGGCATAAAGTGGAAAGAATCATGTGACCACTAATCACAATAGGCTTCTTCCACATCAGATTCCTACAAAGGAAATATGTAGCTAATGATTACAAACATTCTAAACTTCCTGGGATGGGGATACCAAGTCAAGAACTCTCCATTACAATAAGGTGCCAGATCACAGATTAGGTAACAAATTACCTATCAAAATATTATGTTCTGGCACAAGTACTGAATCATCTTTCCTTAACCAGTGATTTAATTTCCATTCAATTTACCAACATAATGTTAGTAAAATATGATTTGAATTAAACATATTTTAAAGTCTCAGTGCCTCTAACATTCGTATGTAAAATGCCACTGTATTTGTATATTTACAAAAACAGCTAATCCCATTGATCTCGTATCATGAGACTTTTTTGTTGGAAGAAGAATATGTTTAAGAAGCCACAATTTTCAAGCTTTGAAGAAGTGCAATGATGATGGCACAAGAGGAGATGACAAAAAGAGACTTATAATCCACATTTAAGACTTTGTATGAATGGTGGCAAAAATGTATGGCTGCATGGAGTAATAATGAAATATCAACTAAAAAAACTGTATTTTCATAAGTTCTGGAACTTTTTGAATGCAATACAAATATCTCAATATGGGCAATTACACATTAATATTGTATATTAATAATTAGACCATTTTCAATAAACTTTGCAGAGATATATAGGAATTATCAATTATTTCCATTTTTTAAACAAAAAAAAAATGCTACTCTATTTTTTAAAAGAATGAATTAAAATGTCAGATTATTTATTTATTTATTATTATTTTTGTGATCATCCTTCAAGAATTGAAATGCATTTTATGATTCGACCATTGAATAATTCTTAGAATTATGATTGAAAGGATTTAGATAAGATGAGCTCTTTTTCCAGGGGGTCATCTACAAAAATATTCTTTATCTATTACAAAATGAATAATTTATGGTTTGAGTCACCCAATATGGTTTTGTCATTAAGACTGCACAGTGATTTAGATACAGATTTCAAAAGATACTAAAATATTATTGAATCAATACAGAAATATTGCTTTTTTTTATTCAAATAAAATTAAATATAATCAAAGGACCAGAAAGCAGTGAAGTCCAAACAAATATCCAGTGTTCCATACACAAGCCCATAATTTTATAAATATTACTACCTAAATTTTATAAATATTTTCTTGCAATATGTGAGCTTTTAAAATGCAAATGGAGTGTAAGATAATAACATGTCTTTCAAGCTATCCGTAAAAAAGTTTCTGAGTATCTGCATAGTAAATGCATAGTTTTCAGCTAAATGCCTAAGAAATTCAAAACAGTAACAATTAGAATTTAGCAATGGAAACCAAAGTAAAGCATGTAATTCTAATTTAAATTTTAATTAATTGGAAGCAAATGTCAAGAACTATATGCAAGAAAAATATATCATATAACATAATTTTCATGTTTATAGATAGAATACATTAAAACTAAAATCTATTTTTACAAAAATTATGTTTTCATTGTAGATGGCTTCAGAAAATATGGTAAGTTTGTATGACAAATCAACATTTTTTTTTTTTTTCATTAAGCTTTCATTGTGGATAGCATCAGAAAATATTTCAAATTTGTATGACAACACAGCAATTGTTTTTTCCTCTGAAGTATAATTTCTTAATTATAAAATAATTCCTTGATTTGTAACTAGTATATATATATATCTTATTAGTTCACCATTTTCAAAATTTGTACCCCTTTTATCAATGAGAATGATGAGATATAAATGGACAATCTTTTGCAATTTTTCATTACCTTATAATTGTTCTTTATATTATTAGTGCATCTAGGTCAGAGGTGTATTGTGTTGTGACTTATGGCACTTTACAAGCCCGCTGACAGTTATCTGTCAGCAATTAAAGCCAAGTGAGCGTTTCTTGTTTTTTCAGCAACACCAACTAGGATCAAGAGTATGACTTAACTACTTTATGCATCACATTCACTTGCACAATCCCTTTTTACAAGGGGCACATTCTTACACTCACAGGTAGAACACAGAACAACAACCACACCCAAACCGGGATGACCAGATCATGGGGAAGACGTGCTACACCTATGCCAGGACGTCGGCAGGTCAGAGGTATAGTCTTCTATAATAGTAATTAGCTCATGTATTTTTTATAAGCTCATCAATTTCAAGTCATTCAACTTCAATGGATCAGTGATATCACTATTAAGAAATCCCAAAATTGTCAATTACTCCTATTGCAAGCTTTATCAGTGTCTGTTGTCGCTTTTTTTAAAAAAGGGACAAATTCGAATTTTATCGAAACTATTTGTTTTCATCTCTGAATTTTGTAATTGTAATATATTCTAAAACAAACAAAAAAAAATTGATGTTGGAAGAAAAAATAAGAAGCCATATTATCTTTAAATTCTCACAGGTTGCTGTTAACAACATATCATTCAGTAATGTCCCAAATTAGATTAAAGATGGAAGATTTTGTATGGCATCATGGCAAATGTATATTATTTTCTACACATATTTATAACTATGCCAAAAATTCTGCATCTAGTTTCTTTTTCAAACCATATATAACAATATCCTTTATTTTTTATTATTTAGAATCCTTAATTCTTCAGAGCAATACTTAGATTTGAATACATACATATATCTGGCACAAATATAAATGTGTCAATTCAATTCTTTTTAAAAGATAAAATTAAATACATTTAAAACACAGGGAAAAATTCCACTTAAGATTGGCCTTTTTTTATTTGAAAACTTTTTATATTTATTAATTAAATTGATATTTAAGTATTTATGACAATAATTAGTATTCATTCTATCATTGTATTATTTACAATGAATAATTAATACACATCATAACTGTTATATCCTTCTATCATAATATATGAATTATGCATATACAATGGACTTTCTCTTTAGCTTCAGTACTATTAATTTTTTTAACTTTTTCATGCCATTCATTTCTAAAAAGAATACTATTGAAACTTAGCATCAGGGTTTTCTCTCTACATTGCTTGCAATAACAGAGCTTTAATTTGTCGCCTAGGCATACAGTGATTTAACTTCAATGAATTTCAATTAAACGAACTTTCGTATTTAACAATATTTTAAACAATACCTTCATCAAATGACATTTACATGGTGTTTACTCACCATATTATGAAAGATAAATTCTATATATTGAAGTACCTGACTAAATTTTCTATTCTTTTCCAACATTTCATGACTTTTTATTAATGAAAGTTACAATAAAATGAACTAAATCAGATATGTGAAAAATGGTGTGGGCATATATGAAAGACATGAAAGCTGCTACATAAAGAAACAGTAATCTAATTTTCTCTAGATGACAATGTGATTATTGAATATCCTAAGGAGCATAACAAATTGCAAAGTGCTACAAGATATAATCAAAATATTATGTGAGTGATGAACATGATAATGATAATGAAATAATTATTAAAAAACTTCATACAAAGAAATACTAACAACATTCATTATAATGCCATGTAAATGCAATAAAATGTAAATAATCCTTAGTAAGGAGTGATTACAATTTCAAGAAAATGTTACAGATGATCCGTTTCAATCAGTACAAAAGTGGAATGTTTTCTGAAAAAAGTATTCTTTATAATATATATGTAGAAAGCTTGATCGCGCAATTTTTTTATAAGTTTTAAAGTTATTATAGTGGGTGACTGTTTTTTAATTGTTTTTATAAGATGATTTATTAATTTCTATTTTAAAAGTTCTTTTTAATGAAGCTTTTAAATGGAGCAATAAGATTTGTTAAATGGATTCTAAATTTATATAAAATCATTTGTTACAAAGGATTTTATCAGATACACTCATCATGCAATACTATATAATATATATTATAGATGGTTGTGTTATATACATTTATCAATCATAATATGTGACATCCATTCATGTACTGTGATTAAAAGTTCTTCATATTTAATATCAGTTGGAACAAATTCAGAATAAAAGGGAATAATTAATGTCAAATAACACACTAATAATCATCTTAATAATAATAGAAAAGACAGTATTTAATAAACTCTATAAAAGCATAACTTTTTTTCTTCCTAAGTTTATGATTCTCAGCAAATTAATTTTTACCTAGTATATCAAGCCATATCATCAAAGGCATAGCTTCTATATTTCAGGGTCCCCCCCCTTCCACTTCTTATGCAAACTAGTTATAGCTCTAGTCTTAACAACAATGCCAACATTTGGCAGTTTTTCAAGCTGCTCAACCCTATCCATTTTTAGCAAGTTTTCTAATTATCATAATACAACCAGTCAAACAGAAATGGATCAATTACAAAGAGAAAAAAAGAGATAATCACCTTCAATACTGAAAATTGCAGAGCAATAAGATTTTTTACAAATTCAGAACAGATACTGGCCAAAACAGAATGTGATTCCATATGTGACAAAATCAATCTTTGTCACAAACTAAAAAATAATTTTAACATTTAAAATAATTTTTTAAATGCTGCTTGTTTTTAAAAATATACCCATTCCCACTTTATTTTATAAGCCATATCAGTCTGATTTTTCTAATGTTCCTTAAAAATTAATTAATGTAACTTGAACTATTAGACATTGATCTAGCTATTAAAATATTGTCATGAGCCTCAGAAAAATTAATGAATTAATAATGTTATACAAATTCATTTTCCAAATGAGTGATATAACTGAAAAATCTTCTCTAAAATAAAAATGTCTGGTGAGAGAAAAACATACAATAAAAACTGGGAATTAGAAACCACATTTCCATTCAAACAATGTAAAATGGAATATTTGAAAATGTTCTTTCACATTACTTGTTAATTTTTAAAAATATTTTTCAAAATATTTAACAATATGAATATATAAACAAATAGAACCTTTTCTACTCTTCTTTCTAAAAACTGTAGGAGTACATGCACTGCTTCCATATCCATACCCTCAAAGATATTTGGGTTATCCTCATCCATCTTGACCACAGGAGTCATCAGTTCCTCATAGCTGGATACAGGCATATTGGTCAGCAAATCAACAGTGTGACTGCAAATGCAGAAAGTCATTTGTAAGCACTTTCTAATTTTTTTCCTACTCATCTCATTTTAGTAAAATAATGCTGAAAGGACTTAATTTAGAATAAAGAACATAATGTATATGTAATAAATAATTCAACATTTAAGAGTTGCTAATTAAATATATCTTGATAAATGCTTTATATTTTGAATAGTTTGACAAACAATTTTCTAAAAAACAATAGCATAATTAGATGCTTTGCAAAAGCTCATCTTCTAATAATGTGACATTTTATTAATGTCAAAATAATTAATTTCTAAACTACTGAATAAGCATATATGTCCAACTGGAACAATTCTGATACAAGATATTATAAAGCACATTTCATGTGTTTTGGGTTCATATATAAGTATGCAGGAAAAAAATACATTTTAATACTGCTTTTTAATCTCATTTAATTACAAATAGTAAAATATTTTAATACATTAGCAATTTAAAGAAATATCATTATTAGTAACTGAAATAATGATATTCAAATCTCTAGAACTTGGTCAGTTTTAATTGAAAGATCAGAAGAATAAACAGAAGAATAAAACTTTTTTTAGCCTAAAATGCCAAAGTGTCCAGAAATTTTACCAAATATAACTATTAAAACCAGTGAATGGTATAAAAACTGAAGACATTGTAATTTCTTTAAAAATAAATTTAATATATTACAAATAACAAACAAATTTTTTAAATATAAATTTATTCAATTATATTTATTTAGAAAATACAACTATATACTGCATTTTTTTTCAATTGCAATTATATATTCATTTTTAACAGTCTAGAAATTAACCACTGGGCCCTGATCAGAATACAGCACTCTATAATTTTAAATTATTAAAAAGATCATTTTTGTATTGTTTCAAGTAGTGATGTAGTGGCCCTTTTCTACCTATAAAAACGCTTTACAAGCCATAAACTTTTAAAATATCTATGATTTTATCTTATAAAGGTCATAGTAGACAAGATATTTCATAGCTGATCAAACCTCATATATAACTCAAAATTAGAAAATAAGGATGAATCACTTATTTTTTTATTAATTTGTGTCTTTTAAATGGAAGAAGAATTCTGAATGAATTGCATAGGAACTTCATTGTTATGGTGATATGGAGGCACAGTTAAATTGTCATTTGAAGGTTTGACAAAATCCCCCCTCCAAAGAAAAAGAATTTAGTCAATGTTAGATTTCTTTTCACTATTTAAACAGCTGACATCCTATCTTTGCAATATATACAAAATTAAAAAAAATAATAATATTAAGTCTGTATCAATAGCCATTAACCAGTATTAAATTAAACAATAAATCTAAATCAGCAGTTTCCAATTCACTTTTTTCTTCCATATTTTTGATCAATGTTTATTTATTTGATTTTTGAGCATGCCATACATCTTCTCCTCCAACTATTCTTTGTACAAAGAATTTTCTATAAATATACTCAGGGTTGAAGTTAACATAGATTATAGAAAGCTGATTTTTTGATAAAGCCTATAAAGAATAAAGAATATTAATAAAAATAGTAAAGCTACTGAATAAATAATAAAACATTGTACTAAAATACCTTTTACAGTAAAATTATTTCCATCTTTAAGTTTAACATAATAGTTAGAATATAATAATAAACTAAACCATATCTTTAATCACAGGTGCTTAAATAATCAAAATAAGAGATATAATTTACTTATGAAATTTTACTTTGGAATAGAATCTTTATTTTCACGATATTTGATGGCATTACTGAATTAAATGGTAGTAGCCACAACAAAATATAAATTTCAGATATAACTAATATCAGAAAATATTATAGAAAAAAAACCCAAATTCACATTTAAAAAAAACAATTTTTATATAAAGAATCTATTGAGTGATGGATTAGAAAAATTTAAACACAGTTGATAATCACGATTCCAAAATTCATAAAATTGTATTTAGTTTCCAACCTTCCCAATAGCATAATTAATTAAAAATAAAAAGTAATACCAGAAATATAATTGGAGCAATGTTCAACTTGCAAGCAAGATATAAAAACATAAAAAAAATTCTACTAATGGCAAGCAAATTAATTTTATGCATAACCGACCTTTGGAGAACGTCTCTTTTTTCCGAATTTTTCGTATCGCTCAACAGAAGGTCATGCAGAATGCTCACAAGACGTAGGTAATGTGCTTCTTCTTCCTATAATATGATGAAAATTACTGTAAGAAAACACCTTAGAAGATTCTGCACTTTGTGTAATGTTATAACACATTTAGAATTGATCCTTGAACAGCTAAATCCCAATTAAATAATAATAATAAATGTTTTAGCTATTTCTATAAACATTTAAAAAAATTATTTTAATTACTTTGATTTTTTGTTCGATTTGTTTGACCAGAAAGATGAACTACATCAACTATAACAGAATCTTTCCGGGTAAATTATTTCTGGTGCATATTTCAAAATGGCATAAATTATTATGCTAGTTACAAATTCTGTTTTTCATCATAAAAATATAGAAAAGAAGGCTGCATGAATTCAGAACAGCTTCTATTGAGTGATATATTAAAATGCAAGATAAAATTTTCTTTTAATAACATATCTACAATTTATGTGATTTTATTTATCTTTAACATGCATACCATGTGAAAGTATAAAGTAGATAAAGATTGAAAGAATTTTTTTTAAACAACTTTTAAAAAAGGGGGTTAGTAATCATTTTGCACATATCATATAATAGAATAATATCCCAACATCAATATTTTAAACTACATATATTATTAATGCACATACATTATACGTCATTACATGTATGTAGATAGATAATTTATAAATTATGAACATTACAATTAAATACATAAAAAATATAGAATTTTTGGTGATTTAGAACTCAATCATCTACTACACTATCAAAAATATTTCCTTACAAAATGGGATAGGTTATAATCGCAATGAAACAGAACTATAATCACAAAATTATTATGCAAATCAGTTATAAATATTTTCTAAAAATATTGTAACTATCTGGAATGTTAATGGAAATACTGAATGTCTTTAATATTCTGTGTGAAAAAATATAGTGACATATATTAAAAACTCATATTACATTTTATTAATTATGTGGCTAACAATCAGAAAATTTTATGGTAAAACAAAACAATGCATACCTCTTCTAAATTAAATTTTTCTGTGTTGACAGTGAGATTAAACAATACTTTAAGCACTTCAACAGCTGTGTCAACTTCTTCATCAGAAAGGCATGGTGCAGGGCAAACCTCCGGACCCTGATTTGATTTTCCTCTTCTGCTACCTTTGTTGAAAGTGCGACGGCCTATACCCGATGCATTGTTCTTAGAAACATTATCTTTGAGGATAAGGTCTAGAACTTCCATCAAGTAGGTCAGACCATGCAATTGATCACGCACTTTTGGTCTGAAATAGAGATTTAATTGTACATTAAGCTTATATAACTTCAGAAAATTCAGTAATAATAATACTTATTCCCATTACATACATATTTAATAATGAATAGTAATAAGCATTAGAAATGGAAATATTCTTAAAAAAATTCATCTTTGAGGCAGATAAAAAACTAAAAAAAATTAAAGATATTCAGAGATTATATTTCTTAAGTAAAAACAGGTATAGTAACTATTCTAGATTCCTGCATTAACATACTATCCTCTAAGAAGAGAGCTAAGTATGATGGGATATCAGATAAATCTTGATAAATTTAAGAAGAAACTACATGGCCATATTTATTACAAATTTATTATTTTTCTGCAACTTTCTCTTCTTTATGTATTTTTTCCTCTTTCAGCAAATGTATTAAGCAATCAAAGATTGAAGGCCAACTACCTTCTTCACAGCTGAAGAACATTTGAAATGAATGATTTCACAGAAGTAATTAAATGAATTTAAATGCATGAAAAAAATGGAATCAAATTCAAGAAATTGTTAAACAGATAGAAAGCAATAAATTAAAAAAAATAAGTCATACTTTTAAGATATAAATTTAGTAAGTAAATATTAATGAAACTAAGGAATAGATTTTATAACAGACAAAAATTTATATAAACACTTCTTTTTATCTGAAATATAATATAATATCTGTAATATAATATAATATCTGTAATATAATATAATATCTGTAAAATTGTTCAGCATATTAGCATACTGTACTGTAAGTAAAATATAAATAGGAATACAGAAAGGTAACTACCTAATTTCAGCACACAGAGCTGTCAGCAAGAAAAGCATTCTCATGTCAAAGAACTGTAAAAAAAATAAATAAATATATTTAGAATATGACAAACTTAATATTATTAAAAAGCAAGAATTAATGATAAAACTACATTAGAAATGAATTAAATCCATTTTATTAAAATCTAAAGAATGAATATCAATAATAACACACTTGTAATGAATGAATATGGACAATTAATATTTCATTATTATAAACTTAAATGTGGTTTGAAAGAGAAAAAAAAATGAACTGCTATAATACTGATAAGAAATATATTCTGAACATATTCATAGTTTTGTTTTTGTTTGCTATATTACTGATAAGAAATATATTCTGAACATATTCATAGTTTTGTTTTTGTTTTTTTACGGAATACTCTTGATGAATGTATATATTGATTTTCTTATCCGTTAACTTTTAAAATTACCAAATCAGGTGTATTCTCACTGAATAAATAATAATAAATCTCATTACAAATCCTGTGCCAAAATGGTTCATAAAAAATAGTGGGTAGTTTCATTTACAAATTAGAAATATCATTCATTTGTAAAATTATTCCATTAGCACATTTTGTTACCGATATATTTTTAAAAAGCAAAAGCAAGGAGAGGAATAAATAAACTATAAATAGATATATTTTAGAAATTTTAGTTGTCCATTGTTTTACTTTGCAGAAATATTAAATACTCTATGACTCATCAAAATCAGTATTCAAATATTCATTTTAAAGAGAAATTTACTGGGCAGGATATAAAAAATAATTTGTCAACAAAGATTTATATTTATAAATAAATAGATTCATTATTCAAAATTATACATATACTAAATCTATTAATATATAATAGATTGGTTATATCAAACATACATCATAATAAAGTAAATGAGCAGTCATTTAAAATAATGTGATACAACAATCTTAAATTGTCAAATTTTAAGTGATTTGAATCACACAACTTAAAAAAGAACAAAAAAATATATGAAATTTCAATGAACCAATCAAAGCTATCAGTTACTAATAATTTTCCTTTAAAATTAATTTTGCCTCATAAATAATGGGAAAATAAAATTATATTACAGTCTTACTTATAAATTTTGATTGAAATTTTCATGTGAAGTATAACTTAGTGAATAATATTTTTAGAAATTGAGATATTACAATTCAAGTGCAGGATGTCTTTAATGTTATATTTTTATAAGGTATAAATTGTTTACTTACTTTGTAAGTATAAATTGCTTTACCTCGTTCAATTTAATGCTTACGTAAATTTTAATGTTTGAAATTCAAGCAGCATCCAATCTAATTGCAGTTTAATGCATTATTTCTAAACCAGAAGTAATTAATATGTAGCTGTTTGCTCAAAATGATGTAAAAAATAGTATTTCATGCTATTTGAATAATTAAGCAAACTGCTAATAAAATTAGAAAGTTAATATTTTTTTTGCCATATGGTCCTGCAAGGCATATTAAACAAAATATTTGCGATATTATTCAGGAAGATTTATGCATAAAAATCAAAATCCCATTAAGTTTAGTGTATGGTGAAACAGTTCAATAGGCTCATTTTAAGCATATGCAAGAACAGCATTTGATAAACAGCAGTATACAAGCAGCCAATTAATAATAAATAGTAACAGCAAAAAATGCTAAGAAAGAACTGGCAAGAGAGAGAAACATGAACAATTATTCATGTTTCTTGAGCATCTGCTACTCTTCACAGACTACTTGAACTTCTCTGCTGACTAACTTCAGTCCTATCTTTTGGCATTTTATAGTTTCTGTGACAGAGAAAAGAATGCTCTAGAAAGATCATCAAAACTTGCTTTATAATGAATCTATCAGAGATTCTCTTTTGATTTTGGAATCTTCGATTTCGCCACCAAATCGTTGCTAAAATGACCCATCAGCATCCAACAGAACTACCTGTAAACCTGTCTTCCTTACCAGGAGACTTACTGTACTGGGAGACAAACATTACAAATTCGTAACAATATACTAACGATTTAAACAAAAGAAGTTTCCTTCTTCTGCAATTAATATTTGATGAAGTTAAGATGCTTTGAATTTTATTATTTTTGAATTTTAAGCATATGTATATTTTTATTATTTTTGAAATTATTATTTTTGTTGATCGGATGACCTTTCTTGAGGAAGTTATAGAAATGGTCTAAAATTATTTAAAACAATCCATCCAATTATTCAAAATCCATCTCAATTACTTTGGTCATAAAGAAGTGGATCTTTCCTTGATTAAATATTTGATCCAATAAAAATATATTACTAAATGTGACTAACAGAACTGAAGGATTATATATAAATTTAGAATTTGTAATAACACATTTATTAATTGAAAGAAGATAGAATATAATCATTTTTTGTCATTTAGAGCATTTTTTCGGCAAAAAATATATGCCTATCCCTACAGGTATAGAAAATTAATTATTGGGTTATTTATTAAATTATATATAGTAACAATAAGAAATATTGCTTCATTCAATAAATTATAACAACCTTGATTTCATGAGGCAAATTGGGATCCTTGTATGTTCGCAGTCTCAATAGAATGCCTTCAATACATCCATTATTGCTATAAAAAGAAAATAATAACTTGATAAAAGATAAGACCATGTCATTTCCAGTTTAAAAGAAGGTATAAATATTATAAAACACTTTTAAAATTCTAGAAACTAATAACACACATATTTAAGTAAGGAACAAACAGAAAAACAAAATAAACTCAAATTCTGAAGAGGTTTAATGAGAAAAATATATTTAATTGAACAACATCTTCAAACATTTTGATAGTAGCATAGAGCATATAAAAACCTGTGGTTATGCTTTAAAGTAACCAGTTAGTGAACTAAGCACATTGGACACTACAATAACACCAACAAAAATTAAAAAGACCATATTTCAGTAGAAAATATATTTCCACACTTCTTAAGAAAATCCCAATATGTATTTATTTTTAAACTTTTTTTTTATCTCCTACAGTACATTTGAATTCTATTTCCAGTTGTCTGAAATTTCAAACAAATGATGTTCAAATCCTGCTACCTTTATTAGCACAAAATAATCGAGATTGTTACGATTGCATAGCATAAGACTATCAAATATTGTGGAGATACAAATATTTTCTTCTAATAGGGACAAGAAAAATTTTCTTCTAACAGGGACAAGAAAAATTTTGCATTCATCAGTAAGATAGTATTAAAGTGGGATAAAATATTACTTACAATACAAGATATTTGTATTGTACACATAAAGAATGTGAAGACATGATTTATTCTAATGGAATCTGTTTTATTAGTTTTATTTGAACATGTCTGCAGATAGATCTTATTTATTTTAAGAGACAAAAAAAAGTATAACTATTTCTTAAGAGGGGCCTTCACTCCCACCATATTAAAATGAACAAAATAGAATTCCTTCATTCTTTTTTCATACTAAAGTCCAGAAATTATGAGTGGCTTTTAATAATTTATTTGTATCTGGAGATAAACATAGCATTCACAACAATTATATTAAATACTTAGCATTAAGAGAACATGAATTATAATGTTTAGTATATATTAACATATACAGGGTGTCTCTAAAAAGTGGAATTATCTTCTATATCCTTAAATAGTGCACTTACACATATATTTCCAATCACAATGTTTAATTAAATAAGGTAGGTGATTGTATGAGAATACTTCAGCTTCTGTAAAAGTTCAAAATAAAAAAATTGAATTTTTATACGTCCAGCATATTGTAAAAAGAATTGCGAATAAAAATTTTTCTTGCATTCCTTGATATGCAAAATTTCGCAATTCTAACTACAAAATCTGAAAAGATATGTATATTTTGAAATTTATTTCCAGAACTACAAACTACAGTATTCTTACTTACCCATATATTTTGCTATATTGTTCATGATATTTTCATGCCAGTGAACAATCAGACCAAAATTCATAGTTTGTTTTTTCTCTAATTCTATGCTTTTTCTTTTTTTTTTTTAAATTCATAGCTAATTTTTTTTACACAACTTAAAATATAGATACCAAGGTATAAGAAAGGAAAATTTATTTAAGAACTTACCTACATGTTTTTTGAGCAAGAGAGCAATTGTAGATCAGATTACAGAGACATTTTTGGGCTTCTATAATCACTAAAGGAATATATGTATATGTTAAAATGATGTTACACAAATAACACAAGTATGGCTACAATCTAATACTATTTTAAAAGCCTAACTAATTCAACAGTAACAATGTGAAGTTTAATCACGAAATATGCATTGGGAATATAATTTTATAAACTTTTTTGACTTTTAAGGAAGTTCTGCTTTTTAAATAAAGTATAAAGATTTAATAGATATTTATTTTCATTTTAGTTTTGAAAATACAGAAAGATTTCAACTATCACAACCATAGTTGTCTGAATCATTTAGACAAAAAGAGAGAGAGAAGTCTGGTCCCAATTAATCCAGATATTAAAATTCTATTGCATTTGCAATTTATTAATTCTTTATTTTATAAAAAGACATACACAAGCAATTTAAAAAAGTATTTCAAATATAAAAGTCACAGAACAAATGCGAGATATGTTTAAAAATAGATACAAACTCACAAAAGTTTTATTTATATTTAGAAATGTCCTAATCATCCATTCAATTTTCATTGTATTGATGTTTAATGATGATTTGATGTAATGATAAGGGGCAGGCTATATTTGAAAAATATTTCCAATAGTATTTTAAGATAACAAATAAAAGTTGAGAATGACGGTTTTGGAAGAGAGAATTTCACACATGTATGCAACTTATCATTTTAATTAAATTATCTATATTTACAGGGATTGTCAGAAAATCATCAATATTAATCAATGTAAAAAAATATTAAGGAATTATTAAAAATCAAGAAAATGTTAGTGACAGGCAATTCACAAAAAAGGAATTTCTAAAAGAAATAATGTCATAGTTTGAAAAATTCTTATATTTCAAAAATTACTTTAAAAAATTTATATAAGTAAAGAAGACAATTAAAATCAAAGAGTATAAAAAAATAAAGATTTTCTTAATTCTAACAATATTTTATTAGGTGATTAGCATGAAAAGTATTTCTGTAAGGAAAACTGTTGGCAGGAAAGTGGTATTTATAAAAATGTCAAAACTGAGAGGTATGCATTTAGGAAACAGGAGGAAGATTAATTTTAGACAAGCAAAAACTTTAACATACTAATAAAATAGACAATTGAAGTATGTGATCAAGGGCAAAAAATTGAATGATCATTTCCCTCAAATGTTTAAATTTTTATTTTTTTATTTTCTTTGCAGTCACTAATAGAAATTCAAACAAAATATGTTAAAATTTAATGACAGAACACTAGTACGTTATTAGGAACATTTGAGAATCTTGCTAGAATTTGACATAGTTCACCAAATTTCAGTAACATTAGTGAAACCTCACTAGAAATTCAAATGTAGCCATTATTCTGTTTTAGTATCAACATTCATCATGAAAGCTGCTAGTGAATTATAGCAAAGATTTGATCAACTGTTTTTTGATCAACAGATCAAAATTTTTGCAACATTAATGATAATTGCTGGTATGAAAATAAACAAATCAGTCTGAAATTACAGAGGAATTACATTATGGGAAAAGTACTTCATTTGCTTTTTCATTTTTGAAATGCATATCACTAATATTTGAAGTTTCTTATTACCCTCTTACCCTCTTCTACAGAGTTTTGAAAAATAGCAGTTTAATTTAACAACCCAATATTTCCATAAAAGTCATACCACCCCTTCCTTTTACAATGTTCTGAAAGGTTAAAGACCCCTTATTTTTATCACATATTTTGCTTCACTGGATTTGAAGCAATTTGTTATTATGAATATTTTCAGAACTGTTCAATCAGCTTCTAATTAAACTTGTAAATTAATTAAACTTTCATCTGTGATTTTTTCTTTTAAATTTTCTTCTCAATTCCACTTGATTCACAATTGTAAAATGGCTAACCTTAAAAAGATAAAAAATTTAATGAATTATCATTTATGAAATATATACACACACTTTTGGGACATTCTTGATTTAATTACCAACTAACATTTACATTAAAACTGACAGTTAAAAATCACCTCTAGGATCTGAAACTGAAGTACAATGGTTGGCAATTTCCTCCTCTTCTGCAACTAAACCAGCCAGATTCACCAATGTGCCTAGATTTTCACGGGTGAAAAGTTGATCTAAATTCATTTTATCCCGGCCTAAGATGCGAATAGCCTCCAAGCATGGGATTCGCCCATCAGGCCACTGGAACAAGCGACTGAAGAGCAGAGATATTAATCGCTGTAAAAGAAATGCAACTTAATGAATATAAATTTTATTGCCTTTGAAAAGAAGCGGTAGTTTATTACAAAATGTCTTGTTTCAAATAAAAAACTTTTTATTCCAAAATTTAATATGGTAATTTTATTTTAGCCACAATTATTTATATTATTGCTTAAAATTTAAGTTAGTTTTCAGACATTTTTTTCAAATGTTTGGTTTAATATAATGTAAAGTCAGAATATTCTAGCCGCTGTACAGCAATTATATTTAATTTTGGATTTATAAAGCACTGAAATTTATGATAGCTAACATCATAAAAAAATCAGCTAAATGAATATTATTTCCAATCAATGCAATAAGCTTTTAGAGTAAAAATTCATTTTATAGACTCAGTGAGCATGCAGATCAAAAACTATAAAATGAATAAAATTATTTATGCTACTTGACTGAAATTCATTAAAAAACTAATTAAAGTCTGAAATTACTTTGAATTTCACCTTCAATTCTTGGTAAAAATGCACAATTGTAACTAATATATAATTTTATTACTAAATGATAATATTAAATGGAAAAATCATGATAAATTCTACAAATCACCAGTTGAATTCATTTAGGCCATAGAATAAATAAAACAAAAAGGCTAAAAGAAACTGAGGTTCATCACTAGCACATACAATACACACTTTTCTTTCATTACTGATAATTTAACTTTCAAATCAATTTAACAAAAAATTCTAACAGGGTTCATACATAAGAAAAAATATCTATCAAGACTAATTACTTTTAATTCTAGAATTAATAAAATAATTTGATAAAAAGACCCTTATTAAACTTTATTATGAAAACAGATACTAATTAATACAGCTCAAGCATATTTATTAATGAATTTTATGATTAAAAAATTTTATACTAAAAGATTGGAATATTTACAATAACTTTAAAGTTAGCGAGAAAAAACGCATACTTGCACACTGATAATAAAAATCTCTTCTTGCACCCATTCATCTCACAGCATTGTATTTAAAAATATTTCATAAAGGGACAATTTCTAAAAATCTGGTACCACTGAAGTTTTAAAGGAATGAGGAGAAAGAAATTCAATGCATTTTGATAATCTAATTACTAAGTATATAAAAATTTTAAGAAAAAATACCTTTTTTAGAGAGACACTAAGATCAGGAAAGACAAAAGATTGTGAATTCTGAAAGAATAATACAATTTCAATTAGACCACAAAGCACATAATATAAAACTGAGGCTCATGTAAAGTTTATTCCTCGTTTCTTCTTCTAGAAAACAGAGATTAATTTGAATACTCAGGCAAGCATTAGAATCAGCATAAGAATTTTAATGTAAATTTTAACAGCAATTTAGTAGTTATTTTTGATAGCAGCTAAAAGACTGAACCCCAAATGTTGCCATAAAATATAACTTTTTATTAGAATGGCAATTATGAATACTTTCCCAAACCGATAGTACAATAATTTTTTGCTACAAAATTCACACACTTTGAGGAACAAAGTTCTATATCTAACAGGACTTGGGGGCACAGAATTTCAAACTTACAGTAAAGAAAAAAATTATACTGATATAGCATTTATGCTTCCTTATTATAAATATTCAATGTCACATTTCTTGGCATACAACCTTTGATTTAAAATAATAGCAACAACAGTAATAATTTTTTTTTTCTTTAAGCAGTATTTTCCTTTATAATTTGACAGAAAATTTTGAAACATTGTATTTTCTGCAGATCACATAATGGCAAATAGAATGGCAAGATAGAAATGATAGAAGGGCAAAACAAATATAACACTTAAAGCATACATTTTAGCAAGCATATTGCAGACAATACAATATTAAAAATACTGAATGATAATTATAAATAAATAAAATTTAAAATATATATTAAATATAGCATTTTCTTATTTCATTTTTATATACATAAAGCATACACAATGGCCAAATCTTTTGCCTTTGATATTTTGATGAATCTCTATATTTTAATATCTTCCTAAATCTGAAAAAATAATTTTGGAAATTATGTCTGTCTGAGTAAAAGTAAATGTAATTTAAAAGTGGAAAGAGATAGATGAAATTTAATAAGTAGATATGTTAAATTATGGATATATTAAAATTATATCCACATCGAACTCTCTTTTACAAAGTCTAAGATTCCAAGATAATTTATAGTTGATAGTGGTAAAATATAACTTAAAACAGTAATTTCTATTTCTAGGATTTTCAAGACCAGAAAAACTTAAAATTTCTCAAAGAAGTGATCCCAAATACAAATAATAAAGTAAGAATTAATTTTGATTCATTAATGAGTTAATTTTGTTGAATATAAATATACCAACTGAGGTATCTCCAATGCAGTCAGTCATTTAGAAAAACAAATTCAGAATATTTACATAAATGTAAAGATTTTAAATTTCCTTGAATTTCTATATTTAAAAGAAAAACTTTTAAATTCCATAAAAATTTTATTTGATTTTGAACTAACTTTATTAACTTCAGAAATTAATTAATTAAAATAATCCTAATATAATGCAATTTTATACAACATTCAGATTTGTGTATTATTTCTTTTAAAGCAATTTTGCCTGCATCATGGAAAGATTGGTAAAGGGATGCATCACCATTTTATTCCACATAACAATTAAACTAAATTCTAGAATATTCTATAACTATTTGCCTATTTCAAAAAATATTATTAACAATATTTTTTATATAATTTATATAATTTTTTTTTAATTACAACAGATACCTCCATATAAATACTTGAAGACAGCTAAAATACTACAGAATTCATATATTGATTCTTAAGTGGCAAATTAGAACAGTTATAATGATATTAAGATATTTAAATCCTTTGAATTTAAATTATTCTTTACAAATCTATATTTCAGTATCATAACAAATATCCAGAAATTCATTTATAATTGAGTCTGAAGAAACTCTTTAATTATAATTTTAACAGAAGGATCTGGTAATAACTTCTTATGGTGAAACCAATTTTTAGGAAATTATTAAGCTAAAATTTAGATAATAATAATAAATGAAACAATTTTAGTTTATACTTTTAAAATGCAAATAATTTTGAAATTCCTATTACATAAAAATTAAAGTGGATGAAATCTGAAAAAGATAATACTAGTTTATCTCTTAAGAATTTACAGTGATTAGATCACAAAAACTCATTTCTCAAAATTTATTTATTATTATGTAATAAATATGATAAAAATATCAACACTTTTCAAACCGTTTTCACATATTTGGAATACGGTATGTATATTTTTTAGCAGATAATCAATTTTATTAAGTATCAGAGCAAAACCTTGCACAGACTTCTTTTAGTATACAAATTAACTAGTCACTTTTACTATCCTTTCATGCAATTTTTATATATGAATAAAGAAAGAAACGTATATATCGATCTCAGCTTTAACCGGCATTATTTTCTGAGAAAGCAATGATATAAATGTATATTATATAAGAAGTCATTGGAGTGTTAAAATCTAACAGCTGTTCAACAATTTCTTATCATTTAATAATGCATAGACAAAGAAAAACAATACTTTTTTAATATAATTCCTTACTAAAGTCAGTATAAATGCAAATAATTAATAAAAGAAAAGTGCATTTTGTAATTTGATTTTTATTTGCGCACATCAATGTCTGCACAGTAGAGATCACATTATGCAAAGACTAGATATCAGTTAAAGAAAACTTACTTTTTTGTTAAAGTTCTCAATGCAATCCACGAATTCATTTTCAGAACATTTTTCAAGTTTATTCACCGTGATTTCATCCATTTCTTTCAAGAAATGTCAAAACATTTACTTTCGTTTTGCTAACTAGTATTTATTACTTTTCGGGTACAGTTAAAGCTTTCGATGAACGGGTATGGATAATTTTTTCGAATTTTTTATTTATTTATTGTTTTTTACATTTTACAAAACAATTTATTGTTTTCGCCTTCACTGTGGAATTAACTGAGGTATTTTGCAAAATTAAAATTCGGATAATTTAAATATAGTTGAAACTAAGTGATTTCTGGTAACAATAATTGGTAGCGGAATCAAAAATTAAATTCAAGATCTCCAGTTGATTAAATGGGAGTAGTGGTACACAGCCTCAGAATCTCTGAAATGTGGAGATTCGCCAAAATCTCGAATTCGAATTTTCTGATCATTACAAGATTTTGTCTTCGCAGAAACACAGGTTTGATTTGGTTTAGCTATATTAACGTCCCATTTGAAACAACACTTGGGCTATTTTGGGACGGACCTCGTAATTTTGAACCGCGGTCAGATGACGAGGACGACACCTCAGCTGGCACTACCACTCCACACCACACCAGCGGGAGGACATTTGGTCAGGACGGATTTAACGTGCAACAGACCCCCTGACACGACGGTTCTTCGGTGGAATCGGGTCTCGAACTTCAAACCCTCCGGTTCCGCAGCCAAGACCTTACCACCAGGTCACCGCGGCCAGAAACACAGGGGTGGAAGGTGAAAAAGGAAGGAAAATTGCTCATCATCGGTTTTTTGAAAATTGATTAGAATTTAAAGGAGAATTAGAAGGTAAAAAGTTTCCTTTATTTTCTTTTAAAATAATTTAATACTAGAAGAATACAGCACATTGAATACTATTGAAATAATCAATTTCAATATCTGATTTTATATATATATATATACACAGTACTGGCATAATTATTGTTGATTTTTGGGGGAAAAAAACCCCACAATTTTTCTACAAAAATGACATTTAAGCAAACAAAAGTGATGCAAATCAATTTTATTCACAAATAGTGAGTACGTCAATATTAAACAACTATTTTAATGTTTAGTTTGTCCACCATTTGCTTAACACGTGCTTTAACACGTCCCGGGCATTTCAGTGATCAGCTTTCTGCACAATTCCTTGATTCTACTTGAATGAAACCATACTTTGATAAGACGTTGGAGGAGTTCTATTTTGGTCGTTATGGGAACTTCATGTATTTCATCTTTCAATACAGACCATAAACTCTCAATTGGATTCATATTCGGGGATTTTCCAGGCCAAGAGAGCACCTCTATTCCATTTTCTTCAAACCAGGTCTTCACTGATCTTGCCGTGTGACACGGGGTTGAGTTCTGTTGAAAAATCCAAGGTCTATACTTAAACCAATCCTTTGTTTGAGGTAGCAAGCGTCTTTGTAGTCTTCTATGAAGTTATACTGGTCCATGGTGCCATCGACAATCTTCAAACGACTTGTTCCATGCACAGAAATGGCTCCCCAGACCATGACCTTCTGGGGGAATTTTGAAGTCTTCTTTAAACATTCCGGTGTAAATTCCTCACCTAATCGTCTTCTTACACTCTGCACACGATCGTCAAGCACTACTGCAATGGTAGACTCGTCAGAGAACACAACCTGCAACAATACAGAACACAAAAATAAGGTGTTAAAAGCTGAAGTAAGTGACAGAAGCTATAGAATAATGAGTAGACTTAATCATGTGAAAGTCTGTAAGTCTTTCTGTAAGTAAAGTTTCAAATTTTGCGTAATTTTAATCATTTGTGTTTAATAAGCTTTTGCATGAATATTTTAAACTCTTACCTTCTCCCATTACTCAGATGTCCAGTCAACGTGAGCCTCTGCCCAGGCCTTACATGCCTGTTTCATCTTGTCAATCAGGTGAGGCTTTTTTCTGAGGTGAAATGCTTTTAGTTCACCTTCCAACAGTCTCTCATTTACTGTTCTGCGAGCAATGGTAATACCTTCTGCTGCAAGTCGGTTTGAAATCCTTCTGCAATATGCTCTTCTGATCTTAATTATCATTTTAATTATTTTTCTGTCCATTCTCGGCGTTGTTTTCTTGGGTCTACCACGGCGATTCTCAACCTGTGGGGCGCCCCCTCTAGGGGGGAGCCAGCACACTAGAAGGGGAGCGCGAGAATATCCAAGAGAAAATATTATTTAAAAAAATTGATTAACTGACTGAAAGGAAAGCCCACATACACATAGAAAACATAATACATTTCGAAATATTTAATAACTTCTTGAAGTAAAACAACTTACTTAATCAAAACATACTAAATTAAAAACAAATTTAATAATTATTAGTGACTTCGTTGGGCCTGTCTTGCAGAGCAAAGTTTTTCGAAGGAAGGTTTAATATTAGAAATAGCCAGTCTCAGTTCTCGAATATGTCGACCAAGTACCTCAATTTCATCACAAATAAACTATCGCGAAAATTCTCGGCCTCCTATCTGTTTTCTTCTTCTAGGAAATGGCGATTTCTTCTCTTAATTCATGAACACGTTGCAAACATTTCCCACGTGATGACCATCTGGCCTCGCAATAAAATAGTAACGCTGAATGTACTTAATCCATGTCTTCACAAAGTGCGGAAAAGATTTTCGATTTCAAGGATCTCATTTTTATATAATTTACTACTGTTACAACTGTAATTAACACAATATTCAAACCAGAACTCATTTCTTTCGAAGCCAAAGTTTCTCTGTGGATCATGCAATGTGTGCACTGAGGCGATTTTTGTTTTAAAAGTGCTTGTATGTTTAGTGGTGGCCAAAAGTGTGGACATGTTTTGAAAGTTTCATGTTTTTCAACTTTGCGTGCTTGTAGAATATATTAATTTTCACTTAAATACAAATGTTTATATATCAAATTGAAAGTAATTCAATGTAAAATTTAATAACAAAAACAGTATTACAATATCTGTATTAAAAAAAGTTACACTCATTTTAGTAGAACAAACAAACACAAATCGTTTTGAATAATGACTTTTTGTAATAAAAGCGTACTAGCCAATCACAAACACAGTTCTGAGTACCCATCAAATGTCTGTAACTATAATTTAGGTTATTTGGATGGTAAAAGAGTTATTGTTGTGGAAATATTTAGCGGAATGATGCATACTAGTACAATTAAATAGAGTATTGCTGTTTTTGAATATTTTAAATCCTTTTTTTTTTAATTAAACTAATTTTAAACAATGTCACCAACAAGAAGAACTGATTGGACATCTACAAAAAGAAGTCGAATTGTCATATTGAGAGAAAAGGGCCTCTCTTATGCTGAAATTGCAAGACAAGTTGGCGGTTCAGTAACTTGTTCTGGTGTACGAAAGTTCTGTTTACGTTATGAAAAAAAAGAAATCAGTGGAAAATAAGGCCAAATCAGGCAGAAAAAAAATGCACAAGTGCTACTGCCGATAGAAATATTAAACGGCTATGCCTTCAAGATAGAAAAATTTCATCAGATTGCATTAGATGTGAAATGAATGCAGCGAGTATTGCAGTAAGTTCAAGAATAAAAAGAAGAAGGTTATCAGGATTTGGACTACAAGCTAGAATTCCAAGGAAAAAACCATATTTAAATCCAAAGCAACGCAAAAAACGAGTTAAGTGGGCAAAAGAACACATTAAATGGTCAGAAAATCAATGGAATCAAGTAATCTGGAGCGATGAGATTAAAATATCGCTCTTTGGTAGTGATGGTAGAAAATACGTGAAACATAGAGTAGGTGAAGCGCTTCATCCTGATAGCATTGAAGCAACTATAAAAACAACGACCAATGCCATGATTTGGGCATGTATGTCTGCAGATGGTGTGGGCCGAATTCAAGTGATTGATGGCATCCTGAATAGAAAAAACAAATACATCGAAATTGTCCTGGAACCAAAATTGATGCCTTCCATCAGAGATTTCTTCCCCAACAAAGCACCATTTATTTTTCAGCAGGATTCATCTCCATGCCACACAGCAAAAGTATGCAAAGAATGGTTTCAAAATAAAGGCATAGATGTATACCATGACCAGGAAACAGCTCTGATCTCAATCCAAATGAAAATTTGTGGCGACGTTTGAAAATTCTTGTATGAAAAATACGTCCATCCAATAAAAGACAACTTATTGAATCTATAATTGATTCCTAGCATCATGTGATTACGAAAGACGAACTCCAAACACTCGTTCACTAGATGAAAAGACGCTGTCAAGCTGTCTTAAAAAATAAGGGTTATCCTACTAAGTATTGATTGTGTAAGTATCACTTTAAAAAAATGCAAATATAAGATAGATCTTACTAAAATGAGCGTAACTTTTTGTGTAATACAGATATTGTAATACTGTTTTTGTTATTAAATTCTACATTAAATTACCTTCAATTTGATATATAAACATTTGTATTTAAGTGAAGATTAATATATTCTACAAGCACGCAAAGTTGAAAAACATGAAGCTTTCAAAAAATTTCCACACTTTTGGCCACCACTGTATATCTTGGAATCTTTCGGACATTCAACGAGCACCATCTATGCATATTCCGACGCAATTTTTCCATTCTATCTTTGCCTCGTTCAAAAAATCATTTAAAGCCTCAAATAATGCGAGTGCTGATGCTTTGAGTTCTATTGGTTTGCAGAAAAGTAGTTATACTACTGACATATTACCAGAAATTCGAACATGGCAATTAAATGAACATCTTTATTACTATCTGTTCGGTTATTACTATCTGTTTTAAATACAGCTTCGTCAAGCTGTATTGAAAACAATTTATCACACAACTTCGAGAAAAGCTGACATTGTACATCTTCAGCTATATCGTCAATTCGACGGGCAACAGTATCATTTGAAAGAGGTATGGACTGCAATTGTTTTGAAAAATTATCTCCAAACATAGTTTCTACAATCCCAATTGCTGCTGGCAAAATAAGCTCTTCACCAATGGTGTGAGATTTTTTACATCTGGCTATTTTATATGAAACTTTGTAAGATGCAATTAAAGCTTTTTTATTTACAAAGTTTCTTTAAAAAATAATTTTTGGTTTTTAAATGATTTTCATTTTAATTCGAAGAATTCTCTTTGTTTGTTGACGTACTCACTATGAAGCGTTTCCGAATGTCGTGTAAGTTTATTAGGTTCCATGCTGTCTGTGGCCAAAAATTTTTAGCAAATGATACACAGGAGTCTTTCTTCTTCATTTACTTCAGTACTGGTAAACCCAAAATTTAAGTATTCTTGAGAATATTTCCTTGATTTTATTTTCGGAACCACGCTCGTCTGTGTGCTTGTTGATGCTTGACTATCGTCTAATGCATAGGTTCCCAAAGTGGTCCAGGTGGACCCCAGGGGTCCATAGGATACCACACGGGGGTCCACGCAGACGTGCAAAGAAAACAGGGGTTCACAAGTTGTAAGTGGGGGTCCACGAAAACTTTTCTGGTTTTCATAATAAAGAACAAAAATTTTGGCATGGATTTACCTATCAACGTAGACAGGTAGCATCACTAGGTAGGTACTCAAAAATATTCGAGACTCAGTTCAAACATAGAATTGAATAGAACAATAGATAATAGTACAAGTGTACTATTATCTATTGTTCAAGTATTCAGAATACGCTCAACATTTATATACCCTGCATGATGACTTCAAAAATAGATTTAAAGATATTCTGACAATGGAAATACCACCATTGATCATAACCCCATTTGATGAAACGGAAAAGGCGAATGTGATATTACAAGAGGTGCTACTTGAGCTCAGCACCAACGAGGAACTGAAGGTGAAATTTAAAAAATGCTATCAAACATTTTGGCTGCAGGCAGAAATCCCCGAAAAATATCCTGGGCTGTGGGAAATTGCGAGAAAATTTTTGATAGAGTTTCCCTCGTCATTTCTTGTCGAAAGAAGTTTTAGTGCCGTTTACCAACCTGTTAACAAAAAAAAAAAAAGGAGCAGATTGAACATCACAGAACAGGGAGATTTGAGATTACTTCTTACAAACCTGAAGCCAAATATTGATAATTTGCTGTCAATTCATCAAGTACATCAATTTCATTAAAAGTCTCACTATTTTTTATTGTTGATTTACATTTCAGAGTTCAGTGTTGATTTTTTGTCAATCGTTGATTTTTTGTAATAATAAATGATTATAATTTTGTATAACCACAAGAATTATTTTAATAAATAGGACACAAGAAAATGTGCTACTTTTTTTTCCCTTATTAACACCCCCAATTTAGGGTGAAATTTTTTTGGAGTTTTGGGAATGCAGTAGAAATGTAGCAGCAGGGGGTCTACCAAAAATAGTAAAACTTTGAAAGTGGTCCACGAGAAAAAAAAGTTTGGGAACCTCTGGTCTGATGCTTGCTTACTTCCGCTTAAAAATTTATTCACGAGTCTGCATAAATCTGCTGCCGTGGATATTTTATATGGTGAATTGTAATTAACACGAAAACATATATAACATATAAATTCACAATTGATTCGATAGCGATAAAAGGATCGACTCGAATGAAACTGGCTGGAATTGAAACTTGCGTATCGAATATTTTCCTTCTTATGAGAAAACATTTACTCTGCCCATGCTCGAGACGGCATCGGTCGTGTGGATTCCCTTTCACAGACATTCCTATTTTTTTCATTTTTGTTTTGTCATGCTTCTGTTTTATTTCTTTTATTATTCTGAAAAATGTATTCCCCATTTCTAAATTTAGCTCACCCTGTCTTGGTTAACTTTCATTGACGAATTTTTCTACTTTCACATTCTTTTAACGTTATCTTCTTGTTTGTCTTTCATTTCAAATATAATATTTAAATTTTCTCCGCTTTCATTCGCTTCATCTGTTTACCGCCCGCTTGTCCAAAATGCAAGATGTGATTTCTCGCCTACGTTGGTTCGCTTTTACTCTTGTTTTGGCAGTTAAAATAATTTAAAAACAGAATCCAAAATACTCAATATACTTTATTGTTGTATACATTTTATTGTAAGGGGGGCGCGATGAAAATTATGATTGAAAACTGAGCCACGAATACTGAAAGGTTGAGAAACGCTGCTCTATCACATTTTCCAACTCTATTGGATGCCAAACTGTGGCCATTTTCTAATTTCTTCTTGATATTACTGATTGTTTGAGTTGAAACATTAAGTTTCTTTGCTATTTCTTTCGGTTTTAATGTGATTTCTTGCAATAAAACACTAATCTGTCCAACCTTGCAAGGACTCAAATCGCGAACTTTACCCATGTCTGCTCAATTGCATAAACAAATTAGAAAATCTGAAAAAAACAAAGTTGGTATTAAAATTAGATGCAAAAGTTTACAGAACTAAAGTGATCATATCCAAATGACGGGTAGAAAACGCAATAAACTGACACGTCTCCTCGCAAATGCCAGACTATTACTGAGCTCTGTCCAGACAATGCAGTGATTGTTTCTGTGTTGTCAGACATTTTTTCTCTGTATTGCCAGACACTCCCATATAAGACTAAAACCCACTTAAAATAACTGATAAATATTTGTTTGGTACTGGTGTGGTAAAATAAACAAAGGGTTACTTAATAAAATTGTTTGCCAAACATTTTTGCACAAAAATTATGTTTTTATTAAAATTCCATTATAATTGTGCCAGTACTGTATATATATATATATATATATATATATATATATATATAAGTGGGAAAAGATATAATATGAAGTACAAATGTCTCTAAATTTTATTTACAATATGTGAGTTAATATAATCAATTCCTAATCTAAAATCCTTTTATACAAATCACAAAACAATATACATGGATGTTTTTGGAAGTGTAAGATATAAATAAAAATTTATGAATGAATTTTAAATAATATTTTGATGGGTGTATAATCAGCGTACTATCATTTTGTAATTGCACTGTTACTTTTAGAATTTTTAACGACAGGGAAAACCAAAATTCTCACAAAAGTTGTTAAATTCTCGAGTAGACTGAAATAAAAAGAAATTGTGGCCGCACAATAATGTGTCTATTAAATTCTAGACAAGGATATAACAATGCAAGAACATTTTGAACTGTTTACACTGATTTTACATCAAAATGCTTACTTTCTAAAGCATCCCATTCATTTTTTTAAAATATGTTACTAACTGAGGAAGAAGACCAGCTTATACGCTCTACATAAATATTGAATGTTTCTCTTTTCTTGTTTAATATAACTAAAAAAATTTAATAAACACTGAATTTTATATAAAACTTTACTTTTAAACTTTTATAAATTTTATTTAAAGATCTACTTTTTTCTTGCTTGAAACAAAGCATCATTCTGAACTAAAAGTCTGGTTATGACCAACATTTATTGCAAATAAGTAATAATAATAGTAACAGATGAGAAAAGTGCAGCAAAGATTTGTCAGTCGTACTACAAACTGAATAAAAGTATAATATGATACTTAAAAAAAATCCTACATAAAATAAGCTGAAAGGGAAATTTAATTTCGAAAAATAACATCAAGAAAAAATGATAAAAATGTCTATTAAATAAACGAAAGAATTTTTTAAATAAACACTCTATCAAGAGTAAATATTTCCTTTCATTTTTTTTCCTTAATTAAGGTATTTAAAAGAAAAAGAAGTCGATTACTAAGAATTTAAAATTTAAAATAAAACCAAAAATCTGTATTCAGAGATTGAAACTAGAAGCAAATGTTTTTTATTCCATTAAAAAAGGATATGAATTTGAAATTGGAGTGAAAAAATATTTAATGATATACAATTTACCAAAGGATATAAAAATCCTTTTCTACAATGAGTTTAAATGTAAGCACACACATACACACACATTACAAAAAGTAACATCAAGCAACGGGTAAGTGAAAATCCACTTCGGATCTAATGCATATAAATACATTACATTCGAAACAAGGAGATAATCTGATTAAACGATGCCATGAAATAATAAAATAAGCTTGATTTCCGTTACAAAAATGGGAAGTATCGTTCCCAATCATGGAAAAAAAAAATTGTTGAAACATTAGAAATTGTTCGGTAATTAAATTGGTATGTCGAAATGAATATATTTTTTAAATTTTAAAATGATTTGCCATGTCAGCACAATATTGATAAATAACTTAAGAGAAGAATAAGGAAAATAAATGAAGGTCCACACGTGATTTTGACAGCAAAACAGAAGATCTATGTCAAATTTTAAATCCAGCTAGTCAATGCCAAGAAGTTCAAAAAGCATACTTGAGTTTCATCGTTATACGATAAAATTAAACAAGAACCATGTCAAGTTGTGCAAATATACAAAACAAGGAAGAGGAGAGGATATTGCTGCTGATCTTCCTGAGAAAAAGTTATTTTTCTGCAGATAATTTTCTTTACTCCTCGTTAAATATCACTAATTAAGATAATGATATATCCTTCCCCGAAAAAGTCATTTCATGTTTATGAAACCCGCTCTAAGACTTCTACATACAATTATTAACAAAGTTCTCTTCATTTTTATATCAGTACAGCGTCTTTGAATATTCCACAAAAGGGAAATCAAGTTGACTACAACTGTTTCAACAATCGGGGTGAAGTTTTATTTACTCGCAAGCTAATTAGATATTCGAAGCATTCATTTTTATAGGTCACAAGCTGCTGTATTCAACGCTACTCCGAATGAAATTATTTTCAGGTTGTTTTCTAATAAAAAATTAATGATATAAAATTTTTATTAAATACTTTTCTATATTTTAATATCTATGATCAAAGTTGGAAGTACTTGCACCATAACAAAAATTTGTAGAAAAGATTTAATTTCTCTAATTGTCGTATTTGTGAGTCACGTGGCATCGGTGTTTTGCTTCTCTAATTTATATGCTGAAAATAAATTGTTCAGACGTTATAATTTGATTTGATTTATCACAAAGACACTAATTATAACAGAAAATTACATATAATACATAAACATTTCAACTATTTTATGGATTCTTAATTGAACCAGTGTTATTACACAATTATGCATCAAATTACACACCCTAAACCATAGTTGTTATAGAACTTTACAATAGAAAAAGAAAATAATTAAATAGTTATATCATCACATACAAATCAGCTATTGAAGAATACATAGAATAATTTTTAGTGCAAAAGATAATTTTATATGAATAATTTTAATATACAAAATATTTAGCTTATATAGTTTAATTTGTATTAAAATTATAAAATCTGTTGTTCAATCTGTTGTTAAAAACTCATAACATTCCAAAATACTACAGACAATTCCAAACGATTTTTAAAGATTGCTGAAAACTAATTATTTTCCGTAATTTATAATTTTTAAATACAAAATTTAATTACTAATCTTAAGTGGTGACGTAAATATGTATTTACTTTTAAAATTGAAGGTAACTGTTTTAAATGGTGAATTTAATACTACATTGGCTTTAAACGCATGTAATTACACTTTGAATTGATTTTTTTTAAATTCACAGGAAACTCCTATCTAATTTTTTAAATTAATGAAATATTTTTGAATATCAACTAAACGAAAGTAATCTTATTTAAATATCACACTTTCCTATGTTTTAGTTATTTCAGTTTATCAAACATCTGGACTCTACTATGTTGCATGTTTATGCTAATAAAAAAGAAAACTTGTTTTTTTAATGAATAAAAAATTAACTTTTTAATGAATTGGCATAAAATCTTTGTTATTCTTCATACTATTTGTAAGGCAAAATTTTATCAAAATTTTCAAAACAATTTTACAATTGCATGCAAAAATGTGCTTCAGGATTATTCACAAAGATTAAGATACAAACATTGCTTTAAGTTTTGATGATCTTACTTACTTAAATATTAAATACACGAAAAAGAAACACAGTATAATTCGGTTTTAACGGTGACCAAAAAGCGCCAACGAAAAATTTCGCCAAATTATAAAAATATACTCAAGTGCATAATTATTGATTATGAAACATTCTGAACGTGGGAATCGCATGCTATATTGTTTGACGATTAATATCTCCAAATTGGCGAAATTTTTTCTTGCCGCTTTTGGGTCATTATTATAGCCGACAAATACCGGGAATACCGAAATCATTAAAAAATAATTTCCAGAATTTGACAAATTTCTTGATATGAGACCTCTATGGGTCTAAAAAAACAATTTTGGAATTATCAGCACCTGCCGACTATCTTTGGGCATGATTATTCAAAAATGCAACAAGCTAACTAGAAGAAATAAATTTCGCACATTTGAAACATTTTTGTAGTTTCTCTTATACAAAGTACACATGGAGTAAGTATTGAAATCATCAAAAAATAAATGAGTAAATCTGAACTCGAGATTATAAAGAATTTTCATGTTTCAGTCTTCCTTAGACATAAAGTACATTTTTAAAAAAATGTTTATATCTGTTTGGCCATGAAAATGACAACTCAAAAACTTTTAAAGCTAGACGAATAAAATTTGTTATGGGATCGCGACATCAAATTTTCATATTTCTGTTAACTTTTGAACGAAATCCATTCTAAAGAAGCTTTCTGTCTGTCTGTCCGAATCTAAGCGAACATGATGACATCAAAAAAAAGTAAAAAAGATAGAGGCGTAGACACAAAATGCGATGCGAAGGATAACTAAACACTAAAAAGATTGATGTTTGAAATTCGGTATGCATTTTTATCATCTAAATGTAAATATCAAAGTTTGACCAAATCCTTCAACATGCTGACTGTCTATTGCTCTGTGCATTTCCAAACATGTAAACTCAAGAAAAGCAGCGATTTAGATTTATGAAATTTAATATATGATCTTATTACATAGATAATAGCTCTGTACAGTTTAGTCAGCCAAAAGAGAGATGTGCAGAAGACATATTTGGTTTTCCTCACTATTTTACGAAGTACAAGCGTGCCTTATTGAGTCAGTGAGCACACAAGTTGGAAAATCAGAGAAGTTCTTCTACTTTTGCATCAGCTTTCCTTTTTCCATGTATTTCATTCCAAATACAAAAAAAAAAAAAAAAAAAAAAGAAAAAAAAAAATCCCCAAAAGGCATACTTGATTCTGCCCAAGATCCAAAATACCCAGGAAAAAAATGGGAAGTTTTTTTTTTTTTTTTTTTTTTTTTTGTGGAAGTAGACAAGAAAGACAAATAATGCAAAATCAGATAGAAGAAGGATCTGCATGAGTTTCCGCAATTTTCAAATATGCAATTTCATTTGGAGAGTTAATAATGAATAGAATACACTCTTTGTATAAAATTATATTATCAAAGCATTTCAAAATAATTTTTGTCTGAATTTACGATACATTTTCAAATAACTGCATTATTAGTTAATTAGAGTATTTTTATACTGTTGGTGATCATAAATATATTTCAAACTTAAAGTGATCTCCTTTGAAATGAATTGCAGTCCTTTCAAGCTTTTTGAAGTTGCTAATCTGCTTATAACTGACAGTTACGATTAAATTTTGCCTTATTGATATGATAAATCTTTAAAAAAATTTGAGCAAATTGTTTTCAATTTGTTATTCTTTTTTTGCAATACACTATTTTCATAAAATTCGTAATTCCTTCGCAAATAGTGACGCTATTATTTTATTTCACACAAAATAAAATTTCCAAAATTTGTGATCTTTCAACATTTAATTGTAAACATTTACCTCTATCAAGTATTAATTAAAAGTTGTGGACAGATATTTGATGATTACTTGACACAGTTTTTAACACATAAACATACTTGATTAATATATATTATATCAATACTTCCAAAAACTTCCGGTAAATGAATTATGCATTTCTCGCCAGATAAGCGAAGGATGGAACATGAGAGATTGGACAGAACGAGTTTCAGTTCAGTTTATATAAATACAGAACTCGTTGTTAAAGACAATCAAAAGGTCTCGATACGAAAAGAAATTGAATTTCAAATTATTAAGTCGGTTATATTGAAATAACAATAAGTCGAAACTGAAGTTTGAATGGCATTGATAATTCAGAAAAAACAGATAGAGAGGTCAAGATTATCATCAATAACCAAACTGCCCTTATCAAAGAAACAGTGTAAAATGTTCATCTAATAGTCTTCTTCTGAGATTGTAGAACTTAAATTAAACATCTTCATAGTTCTGTAAGATGTAAGGAACAACTCTCACACTACAATGGTCTTTTAAGTCCATATTAATGTAAAATTAATTGTCTAAATATTCCATTTTGGTACTTCTACAACTAGTTTATTCTCCTGGTTTTGCATCATTGACTTTTCCTTATTCATGAGACAACCACGCTAGCTAATCAGTCTTACCTTTTTAAAGACATTCGGCTTAATTATGATTGATTGGACCACCACGAGAGCATTGGTGGGAGCTGAGGTTGAGTCTTAGGGACTATCACCGTTCACGGCGTAACCCTTTCTGTGAGAAGCATCTTCCGTCATCGATAGGAGATAGCCGACCTCACAATTTCTGTACCCACGTGAGTGGCAAGAACCAACCACCATATTAGAAGCTTCTCATCCTCGTGTCTGAGATGAGGTTTTATTCATTGGATAAAAGATTTGTTTAATTGGCAGCGATTTTCAGGTTTCAAAAAAAGTGCAATGATGAAGATACTTGAAAATAAAAAAAATAGGCATGCAGTTCATATATATCTCTTGATATAAAAAACGGCAAAAATGTTTTACACAATGTGAAGAAAGTAAAAAAAAAATGCTTTCTTGTGTATTTAGTTTTTTCCTAATTAAATAAGTTCTAGAATTTTTCAATGTAGTTTTATATCTTATCCGTTAATCTTTATTTTCCAAAACCTTGATCTCAATTGTCCGTTATAGAAGAGCAGTAAGAAGGGACAAGATAGATAACAAATCCATAGAAGAAGTTTGAAATCTTTAAATTCTCACTTTCCTACTTCATGCATGTCAGTCACAATACATATTATGTTATAGCGAAACACGCTCTTATTCATATTTTAGAGCTTTATAGTGTAATAAGGTCACTGTAATGTCCTAAATTTAAAGCTTTATAATGTATCTTGCAAAGCAGTGCTTTATAAATGCAGGTATGAAGTATATTGTAAGTTTTAAGAATTTATTAATAAAATAAAGTCCAAGAATAAAAATATTGTACACTTTTTAAGATAAATTATATGGTAATAAATGTTGTACATACTTGAGAACGGGAAGAAAATATGCGTTTTATTCTCACAAAAATTATTGGGGGGATAATTGCGAACCGGATTATTGATAGTTTTTTTTTTTTACATTGTGTTTTCGGACTTAAGAAATACTTCGTGTGGTTGCAGGAAATCGAATCTTAACTTTTACGATTTTTCCAGTGTAGATATATTTTTCTTCCGGTCACTACAAACAAGTATTCTTCGTGGGAATCGGAATACTTTTCTGGGAAACTTTGATTCGGAAACAAATACAGCTTCTGTTAAGTGAGAAAGGGACAAACCGCACCATTAACCCAATTAAGAAGTTTCGTGAAGCATTAAAGTTCAGCTGTGTGGACATTCGGAGGCGAAAAAAAGGCATACAAATATGATGTCCGATCCATTGAAGAGGTTCATTTCGTGTTCCTCATTTGATTTCATCAAGTTTTGAGACAAAAACAAGGTAAGGTTCCTTTATCTGTTCTGCAAAGAAATTATTTTTGTGTTTTGAATGAACTATTTTGTAAAATTAATAGTAAATAATAAAAATAAAAAATAAATAAATATATATAAAAAATCCAATCAAAAAGTCGGGATTCCAAAGCAAAAATCTTAAAGGCATGAAGTATCAAAATAAATACTCTTAAGACTCTAAATAAGTTTACATTCTAATAAAATTTATATGACATATTCTATTTCTAATAAATATCTGAGTATTTCCTTTCTTCTAATATTCATTTAAGCTTCATTTTCACAACATGCCTTTTTTAATTCCTCACGATTTTACAATTATTGCTGCAACTGTTAAATTTTTGATAAGAAATTTTTATATTTCTTAGTCTATATTATATTGCATAATTCATTAGCATAATTCAGTTTTTTAATTCAAATTTTGAATATTGAACAATAATTCTAAAAGTCCCGGCAATGTAGGATTTATATGTGATAATGTATAAAATTATAGACAAGAAAATCATCAAACTGAACCATCGAATGAATCACAAGATAAATATCTTCTGACGAATATTAAATTTGACTCGCGAGAATTATTCCGTCGACTTCGGCGCGCTTTGTAATTAGCTCCGTAGCATAGAGAAAAGAATTGAATGCGCATTTGGATCTTTTCTCTTTAAAGGATTTGATTCAAAATTTGATTAGCATCTGCAATTCTAATAATAAAATTATAACTAAATTTCATTCACCTAGCTCTTTGCCTTACATGCACGTAGTTAGATAGATAAAAATCTTCTCAAAAATGACAAAATCTCATGTGAATGATTCTGAGAATCTCCTGAAGGAATGACCAGGATTTCCCAGATTCGTGTGAATGAATCTGGGAATCTCATGAAAGAATGTGATAGAAGTCTTCAGTTTAGGTATAAAGAAGACGCACCAAATGCCATGCTTGCAATTCTGTAGGTTTTTGAATTAGCATGTCCTCAGATAAATAGACATAATACCAAAAATTATATTTTCTTACACAGGAAGGTTTAAAATTTGAATATTCTTCAAAACATTGAGACGGAATATTTTGCCGATTACATCATTAAAGCTTGTATACGAGAAGTCAAAACTGACATTATATTTGCATTTTATGTTTTTGAATAAACTTTCCTGTGTATTAAAATCTCAGATTAATTCAGAACGTTAAAAATATGCCTGGTAAAAGCTGCAATTGAATTTCAGTTATGTATATTTTTAAATAAAAGCGGTTTTTCAACTATTCCACAATTATTTATCTGACAATCTATTAGATATACCGCTGAATTCGACTTTATCCAAAATTTAACTTGATTCTGATGAATTGGTGCTGCGAACTTAAAAATGTCGTGATCTCTCTAGTTTGATGTGAGCAAAAATAGAATAGATGTTTAATAAGTTATGTAGCAGTTGCATTACACTTATCTTCTCTTTTGGATACTAGATGGCGATACCTGATTAAGCCATCCCATATGTCATCCCATAATGCATTGCGATTGTAATGAGAAGAAGATGGGATGCTGAACTGTGAAGCGCGCGCGCGAATGTCTTGTCTTTGTGTTTGTTTTAAGTGTGTGAATGTGATTATTAAAGAAATGTTTCCCACAACATTCATCCTGTTGCTTCTTGCACAGATCATAATAATCTACATACCACCACAGTTAGATTTTTATTGTTCAGTTCCACAGATGTTTACATATAACGAATTTAAAAAAAGTCACTCCTGTGGTGTAGGTATCAAAGGAAGGTAAATTCCTTTTGTCCGAAATAAAATTAAAAGAAGATTCATCTCTCCTCTTCCTCACCATTTCTCTTCTAACTTTATAAGAGTTAAAGTATGAGAATGTAAATGAATGAATCTTATTAGATATTTTCAATGAGGTGTTACAATCATAGATTAAAAAACAGTCAAAGTTAATGACTGAAAACCACTTTTAGATTCCTGCTATAAATTTAACTTTTAGTGCAAAAATTGTTTATTACAATGAGATAGTAATTCATCTAGTTTTAATTAACTTTGCGCCTTCAATCCAGGGGAAAGGGAAATTTCCATCCAAACTTTTATACCATCTTTGAAAAATTTTCCGAAATCATGTTATGTGAATTATAGCAATAAGTAATATCCCATTAAGGAATTAATCCAAAACAATAAAACTGGAAAGCTTAAAGTATAACTGATTAGATTTTTAAATATTCACAGTATATGAATATAGCAACCCCGTTATTGTTGCAAAAATAAGGCAGCATATATTGTAAAATCATGCATTTTTTGGCAGCATGCAGTATACGTGGTTTCCAGGCTTGACCCTCTGCATGACAATGCTGAGCAACACTACAATGGAACCTAGTAGGAGGGCGGACTCTGCCCCCATGACGGTGAAGAATGGGATACCTTACACTCGGTACCTGCAAGCTGCCATGATCTTAATCAAGGCTGCTATGCCCAAAGGTGGTATGAAATTTTCTTTGCTTTAAAGAGATGATGAATAATTTGTAGCACATGTTTTTCTATGAAAGAGAAAAATTCCATATTTCATGAAAGTGTTTTGAAATATTAGCGCAGCAGAACTCCAGTTAACTAGAAGAATTGGGACCAGATTCTAACTAAGTATTAGGAGAATTGAATATTAACAAACAGTTTATTTCTTAGGGAAAACAACTAAAATTTTATAATATAATCCAGCGAAATTTGTAATGCTTATTATAATTATTAGATCGAGCTTATTAGATTAGATATTATTAAATCGAGCTTATTAGAAATGATTCCTAATTATGGCGTCTTATTCCTAATTATATATGTTTTTTTCTAATGTGTAAATTGACTGACTTATCGCCACACGAATAAACATAAATATGAAAAAAATAATTATGGGATTCATAATTACCCATCTTTTTAAAATTCTTTTAATGCTGGAGTGTAGCCAAGGTTAATGAGCTGCAATCTGATTTTTTTATATTTGTTCTGTTTCATTCGAGTTTATTGCTATTATCTTCTTTCAGTATTATTTTTACTTTCTATTTGGCATTGCATTTTCTTTCTTTTAGTGGATCCTTACTTGTTTGAAATTGATTTTAATTTGAATATTCGTGAACATTATAAGTAGTGAGGATTTCAGCAGAAGGGAAAAAATTATGTTGTTATTATATATTTACATCTAAAATGCACCGAAAATAATATAATTTATAAGTATTTCTTAAGTATGTACATGAGATTTTCTACTACTTTTTACGTTACTTAATCTGTAACAAGCATATTTGAGATATTGTTAAGAGGATAAGAGTCCATACTACATTGGCACATCTTTTTGCTTATAATAATTTATTAATTTAATTTAATGAATACAAATACAATACAATTTACATTTTTTGTACCCTTATATTATAATATCCCTGCTTCAATAAATTAAAGCAATCAACCTTTTATAACTTTTGGATTTTCAATATGTTTTTTTCTATATGTTTTGAGTGTTATCAAGATTTAAATTCCTAATACATATTTCACAATAATACTTTCATTATTTGCTTGTTTGGCGTTCATTTCATAAGAGGTACTCGGAAACTAGAGATTTTTCTGTAGAGTGCATTTCTTTAAATAAATTAATAAATACAAGCATTACAAATATATAAATCTAAAATCACCAGATATATCACACATGCACATTAACACATTTGCGCTACTGAAAAGAGAGGTGTAGAATTGCAGTCTGAAATTTTTAAAGAACTATGGGAATCTGTGTATGAGGAGCATGGAAAAGTATTTATATTCCTTTTATAATCAGCGGAATTGGTCTCCTCGAAACGTTCTCATATACTCTCCAATAAACGTCTTAATTCCCCCCCCATAAAATAGTGGGCTTTTGGTAAGGCAGTGAGTGTCTCGCATGACTTTGGTGAACAGTAGTTACGAGATATAAACTTTTGATGGGAATCTAACATTTTTATTGAATCTATCTTATGTATTCTGCTTTTTTCAGAACAATTGAAATCGAAATCTGACACGGAATTGCAGTTGTAGTTTCAAGATCATATGCCGAATTTCAGTAATTTAAGTCATTATGTTTATGAGTCTCTTATGCGAAAGTACAAACCGACAAAAGGTCAACTTCTTGACGGATATAGTTCAAAATTTGATGCAAATATACGCTTTTTTAGATGTTAAATATGTCTACCAAATTTATCCATTTAGCTCTGTACGTTTTATAGTTATTGTGTTAAATAATTTTCAAACAACCTGACGGATAAATTTCTTCAGAATTTCGTTCAAAATATGATTGAAATCTTCAAATTTGATCTGAAGTACAAATGCCAAATTTTATTCATCTAGCTAAAAGCGTTTTAGTGATATCATGTTCACTGAAATACAGGCCTAATGCCGAAATTATGTTTTCTTAACTCAGGAAAGTTTGAAAAGTGGAAATTCGTTCAAATTTCAATTTTGAATTTTTTGATTCTTGTTCTATAATTCTTATACGAGAAAAAATTTTATTATTCTGGAAATTAAAACACAAAATAACAGCTGAGAACAATTAGATTTCTTCGGTAGGAATTTTGTGTTATAGCCCGCTTTGTATTATATCACATTCGTACAAAAAAGACGCAAACTGTACAAATGATTACAACTGATTATTGATTAAAACTTATATAAATATTTGTATATGCAAATTTTGGTTACAAATTTAAAATGACTGAATTCAAAGTATTTTCATTATATACAAGTGCTATTTCTATTAATTATTTTAATTAAATTATATGATAATCATAATATGGAATTATTTTTAATAAATGTAAAGTTAACGATTTAAAAGTTAGCGATATAAATTAAATCAATTACAAATATTATAGAAGTTATTAAACAGATTGTGGAAAACATTCAATATTTCATTAAAATGCAAATTTACTTCTGCATAATTATAAGTAGAAATTAATTAAATTCGAGTGGTCACCATTCAAGACGGTGCTTCATTTTGACGTTTCACTTATTTATTTATTTTTTAATTTTGATTTTTAAAAAATATTTAAAGAATAGTAAGAAGATTTAGATTAATCTTTCGGTTTTTTTCGATTTAAAACGATTATCATTTAAGAACATGATGTTGTTTTGGTTAGGGGGTTTTGAAGCTCGAAATCGCGTAGGCAATAAATAAAGCATAAATGGCAATTTTCATCATCATCTTTTAATCGCATATATATTTTTTTACTTGCTTTTACCAGTATTGCATTATTATTATCACGTATGCTTCTTTGAAAACAGATGCGTTTTTAAAAGGTTGACGTAGAATTATGACATCATAGCTGTTATTTCATCTCAAAATCGGTCGAGCTCCGAAAAATGAAAGTTTAAAAAAAT
>JAPMOR010001233.1:442699-456513 GCA_026543865.1 Argiope aurantia
AGAGAGAGAGAGAGAGAGAGAGAGAGAGAGGGATATAGCCGATAGAGAAGTCTCGTGATTGTTTCGAACTGGTTTAAACTGGTTAATGACTTAAATTAATTAAGACGAATAATGACTTAAAAAGTAATAATGTTCTCACATGATAACTTGAAATCTGCGATCGTAGATTTCATTTAAATTTTAATATATATGTAATTTTGAGCTTGATTAATCTATATTTATCTTTAATTTTTTCTTTATTACAGAAACTATAACGTTTTCACAAAATTTCAAATAATATAGTTGTAATTCGCAAAAATTTAAATCCATTAATAGAACCAATGAAAAGTATTTTTGCAAAATACACTTAGAAAAGGAATTGCACTGAAAAAATTGATATAACTGTGTAAAAGTGGTTTTTGCTCTATTATACATTTTGGAGTTATCAAAAGGTTTTAAAGCTTTATTTGATTTTAAATTAAAAATATAACTACAATTTTGAAAAATCTTTCTTAATTATTTTACTGCTACTCAAATACAAATTTTACAGTTCTAATTCAACAGTCTGCTCTATAGAGCGTTTTGAAAGATTTTTTAAAACTATACGTCATATCACGTAATTTGTAGATAGAATCAAACCTATAAGCTAAAAAAAAGTTCTTAGTAAAGTTAATATATTTTGTTTTGCAAGATCTAAAGAAATATATGTGTAACATATTCTTCATTAAGTACAGATGTTAAAATAGATGTGAATAAATATAATTTATAGTCTGGCTAACGTTATAATTATCGATGAAGCATTAGAATTGTAGTATAGGTAGCAATAAAATCATAATAATAAAACGAAGTTAAAGATACAAATCAAATTCCACGGCCATATAATGTCTTTATTTAAATGAAAATTTATGACAAATTTACAATCTCACAGAGAGAAACAACATTAGCGAAATTACAACTTAAAAGTATCGGATAATTTTCAAATTGTAAAAGATTATAGATTACATTTTGATAAACAATCTATAAACTCCCAAAATTATTATAATTATTCAGCACTTTCATTCAGACAGTCAAGATAATATATAACAATATACAATGAAATGACAAACTCTGATTTCTTTTTGTTTAAAATTCATTTATATACTCCATTTGAATTGTCAAATTTCTGAAGAAATCAATTATTGTAGAACTATTCCATTTGGAGGGGAAAAACAATTATAACAAATGTTACCTCATAGCTTATAATGTAATTTCATTATAACGATATTGCAAATTCTTAAACTATATTTTATTTAATAGGGTATTTTTTTTAAAAATTGGAACACATGACCAGTGATTTTTACAAATATTGAGAGATAATGAACCTGAAAATATTATGCATCGTCATTAGTTAATAATATGTTAATAACTAAATATGCCAAAATGAAATTTTTGTGAACAATTGACTAAAAGAAAATTTAATAACAATTTGCACTTCTATCATTCCTAATAAAAAACATTAACAGCCTTGTTTACTTATATTTTTCTCTTACAAAAGTTGGGACTACATGCAAGAAGAAAGTATTAATATCTGAAAATTTTTCAATGATGAATATGGTAAAAAGAAGGAAAGGAAGGAGGGCGTTGTTGTTATTACGCTACATGATTCTAATATTGGATGAAATAACTTGAAATATAAGAATTTTTCAAAATAAATAATAGTAATATTGTTCAAAATTTAAAATTAAAGAATCGAGTTACAAGTGGTAAAAGAAGAGATAAAAACGAGCTGAAAGATCATAGATAATTAAAATCAAATACCATTCAACACCCTAGTTTCTTTCAAATGTAAAAATATGTTAAAAGATAAAATCTTTAAAATATCTAAAAATGCAGAAATAAATTTGCAAAATGAGATTAAAAAATTATAAAATAAAATTATAATAAAATCAGAGAAACTATAAAACCTGATATTCTCTAAATAACTGGAGGTTATTTAATATACACTATTAAGTAAGAAATTTGGTAAAATCATATTTAAGTTGTACCAAATAAATCCTCTCAATGGAAACCTGTCATTGAATCGGATTCCAAATATCGATTTAAATGACATGATTCAATTTTATTCTGATAGAGGTTGAAAATCCGAGATGATACAAATGTGAATGCAAAATAGGAACTTTAGAGAATGTGCGATCATATAAATTTCCACAAAAATTATCTTGAGGCCCAAAAAATTGCCAATATTTAAGGACACGAAATCCAAAAAAAAAAAGTCTTAAAATTTGCCATGGAAAATCACTAATGAATAACTGGAGCTGTGCAGTTCTTTTGATCACATGAAATCTTGCGTTTGGAAAGTCTGTTGGCCAAACTCTTCCATCTATCATTCACGAAAGAGGTCACTCTCTCGAAGGTCTCTTTTAAAAATCTCGTTTTAGTTTCGTTATATCTCTCCTCTGTGATGTTATCAAAAGTTTGGGCACCCGAAGCAACGAGATTTTCCAGAAGGGGAACGAAGAACTCTGTGGTGTTCTTTTCCTGCAGCTTTCGAACACTTCTGTCTCCTGTGGCAGTCGTGGACACTGAGGGCATATACATGCCAGTAGTAAACTGATCGGACAAGATGGGAAGTACAGCAGCTATGAGAACAGCAATAGGAATGATGGCTGATAAAATTAGACTCATGGGATCTGCTGACCACTTGGAGGGGAGACTTGTTGATTTGTCCGATTCATCAGATCTGTCTTCTTCTTCAAGGTCTTTCATCATTTCCAACATCTCCATTGGCCATTCGGATTGTCTTTTAACGCTATCTTTTCTTTTGGCAAGAGTTTCTTCCTTAGCGATAGTCAATTTTCCTTTCTGGAGAAGGTTCATCAAGTAGGGCAATCTTTTCCAGTCATTGCTTTTGGCATCTTCAAAATTGGCGACAGATAGCAGGAATTCTTCTCCGGGAGATAAGTTTCTTATGCTTCTTTTCTGGACACTTTTTTGGAGTATTCCCTGTTCTTCAGATGTTATGATTTCTTCCATATTATGTAATGCTTCTGTTTGGATCTCTGTACCATTTGCTGTATTTTGGTTGATATTATCTTGCTTTAGTAATCCATTTTCGATTATTTCAGTACTTTGATAAATGGCATCACTTGATATGTCTCCAGATTCATTTAAATCTATTCTTTGCTTCAGGACATCACCCAAGAATACTTCAGTCTCAAAGCCTGCCTCATTTTTCAACATAGTTTTATTGAATTCCATTCCTGTTTTATTGGAAGCCGAATTTTCATTTGCTTCGTCTAAAGATAATCCAACTGCCGTAGTATTTTGGTTTAGCAGAAGTTCTAAGTTTGTTTCATTTTCTGAAACGTTTTCATCTTCCATGAAATTGTCTTTCAAAGTCGTCTCAGTTTGGGTTGTTTCAAAACTTCGAGTCTCAACTTTGTTTGAAGTTGATGGTATAAACTTTGGTGTAGTTCGCACAGAGCTTCTGACATTTCGAAGTCTCAGAGAAACCCCAGTTGGTCTACCTTTGACAGAAAACAAATCCAGCGCAGAGCAAGAAACTGCAAGCAACAGCCACAAGAAATATCGAAGCATCATTGTTCTGGAGAAATCCACTTAGTTTGGATCGGAAGAGGTGTTTGAGACGAATGTGAGAAGATTGCTCGTGTTCGAAATTTTATCTCCACCGCCACATCCGCGTTGAATGAACCATTGAAATTTAAGGGTGTTAATGAAATTCTGTGTTCGCTAACCCAAAGCAGGTTCAGCTCTAAGTTTTGAAATTGATTTCACGGGTGAGGTGTTTCATTCAGGAGCGAATAGAGAATTGGAAAAATATTTCAGATTCATTGATACTGGCTGAATCCAAAATCCTGTTTATAAATTTCGTTTGGTTGTTTGAAAATAACTTTATAACTTTAACTTAATAAATCTATTGTCACCTAGGAAAAGATTGAAAATTCTTTTTAAAAACAGATTTAATTAAATTTGATTAAAAATTCTGCGGTATATTGAAGTACATCGATCGAATTAGTTTGTATAACTACCAAACAATTACTTATTAGTTCACTGAATATAGATTTTGACATTTGTTGATCTAATAAATAAAGCTATATTATTTTAAGAATGCTCTCAGTAAAGCTATTACACAAATGCAAATATTTTATTATATAAACTCTTTCTAAAATAAAGAGGAAATCGCGATTGCTTGTTTGCAGTTTTGGCAACAGTATCGAATCTCGCAAATTTGAAATACCGAAAGACATTTTGTTTATTATTTATTTATTTATTCAAAGTAAGCATAATACAGCGAAGATTTCAATTACAAAGTAAGTGAGCTAAACACACACGAGAAGCGCTAGCCACAAAACAAATTAAAACACACTAAAAAAAAACACAGCAGAGAATACAGAATTACGAAGTTTAAAACCACATACAAATAAAATGCAAAAAAAGTAAAACACTTTCGAGCCCAGTAACAACACATAAGCATGAACACATATAAACATCTCAGTGAATATAAAATGTTTTCTTATTTTTAATCTTAGAAGTCAAAACTCCTTCAGCTGGTGTGATGGAGGAGTTTAGAGGCGAGGGGCTTTTAATATTATTTTTCTGCATAAATTGTAACAATACGTGTTTATACAAGTATTTGACAACATGCTTGTTTTCTAATATTAAAAACTTATCAATTGAGATGCTATTTGTAATTAATATTTTTTAATTTGCCGAATGAATTTTTACTACATAATTTTATTTCCTATTTTTTTTTTGTAGAAACTTTAATCAAAATTCAAGAAGATATTAAACACACTAACAATTATACAAGCTATTGTAGATTATTTTTCTTACTATTTATTAAAATGTTTTAATCCATCCATTTTATTGTTGGGCATTCGTAATTATGTATTTAATCTGCACTGCACCAATTTATCTTCCATACAGATTGAATATTTTACATGGCAGGTATCGAAAAGAAATTACAGCATAGATTGAGAAAATATACAGGGTTTCTCAAAAACCTTGACAGTGGCTTTTATTCCTTAAATATTGATCATAGACATATACTGTAAATCACAAAGGTGCGTAAAAAAGCTGTAAAATTTTATGAAATTGATTAAAATTTTTAGGGGATTAAACTTCAAAAAATACAAAATTTAAAATTTTATACGGACCTCGTACAAAAAAATTCCCAGTGAGTAAAATGTGCCGCATCCTCTAATAAGGTCATGTACGAAATTTCAGCATTTTATCACAAAAAGTCTCAAAGAAAAGAAACTACATAAATGCTGACTTAAACCACTTTTCGATGCCTAGATATGAGTTCGCAAAGTGGAAAAATCATGTCGGGTGATCGTGTTTTAGGGGTCGTACACAAATTAACAAAGAAAGTAATGATTGAATAAATAAATAATAATTTTGCTATTTATTGGTTCAAAAGTATTAAAAATTTGTAGAAATAATAACTTAAAGGAAAGATTACGTAAATAAAGGAAAGATTATGTAACTTAAAGGAAAAACTACATACATTTTTTTACAAGTTCATTGACTATGCTATTTTTAAGTTATATTCTGTAATTCACGATATAAAATCTTAAAGTATTTTTCAGGAAGCATAGATTTTAAAATTTGTATTTAAAACTAAAGATATAAAGCATATTTTATTTTATTATGATGCATTCCTTCGTTGCGTCATCTGCACTGAAGCTGCAAACAATTGCATTTTAATTTGTGATTGACCCTTCACCAACTTTGTTTTAACATATTTTGTACATGACCTTATCAGAGGATGGGGTACATTTTACACATTGGGAATTTTTTTGTACGGGGTCCGCATAAAAATTTAAATTTTGTATTTTTAAAGATTAATCCCCTGAAAATTTTAATTGATTTCAGAACATTTTGCACCTTTTTTTACGCATCTTTGTAATTTACAGTATATGTCTGTGATCAATATTTAAGGAATAAAAGCCACAGTCAAAGTTTTTGAGACACCCTGTATAATTAAATATCAAAGGGCGAAGCCATTTAAAAATTCCATTCTTTTCTAATATTATCAGATTTGACTCTATAAAGCAGGTTCCTGTACACCATCGATATTTCAATCTCAATTTAAATTTTACACTGCTCTATTAAGGGGTCGATGAATATTATTAACAAAAGATTTAACTGAAAGTAAACATATCCATTATTCCCAATGAACAAGTTATTCTCAAAAGTAGGCTGTTACGATACAGTTCTAGGCGAAAGTTTGAATTCCTTTCAAATGTTTTGGCAATAAACAGAATTATTTAAACAGAATTTACTTCTATAAAATGAAAAAGAGTTACTCCCATCATTTATTTAAAAAAAAAGAGTTTTGTTAAAATTTTATTTATTTTCATAGCTATTATTCTCTAGGTCAAGATAGGAAAACATTTGAAATCCAAAGAAAATTTTCTTATTTGTTTATAAATTATTCAAGGGACATAGATATATTTTCTCAAATCCTAAAATTTTAAATCATAGCTTTTACAAGTTATAATATCCATGATATCTTCATGACAATTATAAAAAAATATTGCATAAAAATTTGCTCTAATTGATTTTCGTCGCTATGATTAGCTAGCTATTTCTTATTTTTTGAGAAAATTTTACATCATTGATTCGCAATTAATTGTTTTTAATTTAAATTTGAAAGTACACACCAGTTATTGAACTCATAAATGCTCATTACATGAAATGTATGAATGGAAACAATCATTCATATAAATGATTAGACATGAAGGCACTGCTGATACAAAATAAAAATCGGCATTTTGTCTTAAAAACGTTAATAACGTATTTCTCTTGAAAAAATGCAATGCCAAGAACTGGTTCTCAATGTCTTTACAGTTTAAGATGTATAAAAATAAAATTTCATCTTGTGAATAATCTCGTTTAAAATATTTTCTGAATAAACCTAAATTAATGAATTTTTCACTCGGAACTTTGCCTTGAACCTCCTCAACTGGACCATTGGATGAAACAAATTTTGATTCATTTATTGGTTTTTACATAGGATAATGGATGCATAAATATAGTAAAATGTCTTGAAATTGCATCGCATCATTATTTAGGGTTTTTTTTTTTCAAACTATAGTTTCTCTTTAACATGCCGGAACTTAAAGAGAAAGCATTCTTTGCATCATCATCAACATATTCCATGTGTTTTTATATCAGCTCTTCTACTTTTATATTTAAATAAGTGTGCTTTTTAAAATCTACCTTTTGATTTTTATCTTGTTTTTAGTAGTAATATTGTCAAATAGGGTTCTTTCGCTAATCGCTAAATCCTATGCTATTGCACTTCCTCGACAACACAATTCACAAGAATTAAGTCACAATTTAGTTTTTATATGCGAGGTTACTTGATTAGGATTGTATTATGTGATTTACTACACACACACACACACACACATTTTTAGGTATTATTATGCAATTGTTCCTCAATTAAGAAACAGTGAAGTGCAATTTAAGCAACAAATAAAATAAAATAAGAATAATAACAACAAATCTGAAAAACGTACTCGAAGGGGGATGCTTGAGAATGCATTATTCAATTTTAGAATGCACCCATTTTTTTAAAATTACGGAAAGTTTATAACTTAAGTCTCAAATGTCTCAGCTAAATTTACAGATAGCTCCATGAAGTTATTAATTTTCTATTTATATTTTTAAATTAATTTTCTAATATTCTAATTCATCTTTTCGGTCGATCTTCTTTATGTATACGCATATATAAAGAAAGAGAAGTAATTAACTATTTAGAATAATAATCATTGCCATGAAGTCAAATTTTACAGGATTAATAAAATTGCGACTTTTCATTGCAGATATTTTTTATTCTCATATTATTACTTTGTTAATCATATCAGTTTCGCCTTATTTTTCGAAGATAAATGAGGAATTATCCATAAAAGCAATTTAATATCTTTAAGAAAGCTTTCTTCTATTTCTTTTGATATCGTGGATTATTGACCTTTCCGATTTAAAAACTTTGACTCATATATTACGTATTCTCTTAACCTCCTTGCATAACCCGCGACACAACATAACCCGATTTTCATTTTTCTCTTTTTCCTTTCAACTTGTGTGCGCGACATTTAACGCCCGAAAGAATTGCAACAATATTTTTCGCATTCCTGAAAAGAGGCGATGAGCAAAATCCGACTGCATTTTAGAGGTCAAAAGTGGACAAGTTATTTTATGTTTCACTTGGAATGCGTATGCTTTGTGAAGAGGGCTTTCATAACCGCAAATAAAACTTTGAATAATTGTTTGGACATTAATTGAAAGTCATTGACATTTGCAGGTATTGAAGATCTTGATAGAGTAGACGAAGATGATACCGGTAAGTATCACTATCTTATAATTTTTCGAAAATACTATTTTTTTTTTTTGAGGAAAATGTGAATCCTTATTTATATCGGATATATAAAGCAATTTTATTCACGATTAAGAGAGAAAGATACTATTCGCAATTCAAATTTATCATTTACCTCGCAAATGATATATTGGAAAGGAAAAAGTCAAAACACAGCATAAAGATAAGTAAAAATAGTCGACATAAATAGGCAATAACTTTATAATATGCTCCGGCACTTATTACCTATAAATATTTTTGATTCTAAAACATGAAAAAAAAATCTCCTTTTTTACATTTGTCTTTGAAAAAAACATAGAATTCTCCAGTAGCTGAAATAAGAATATTTCTGGTTGAAATTGCCGTTTATAATTCAATATAAACTTACAACAATAGCTTTTACTTAGTTTTGATTAATTGGTTTTTAAGAATTTTTAAGCTTCTTAGATGTCTAAATTGGATCGTCTTCTTTATTTATAAATTTTTTTAACAGAATCAAATTCGTGAGTTTTTTTTTATTTCATTTAAAAATTATTTCCTAAATGTTTTAACATAATACATTATTTTTTTCTAAATCACAAGGTAGCCTTCTTAGCAATTTGTGCTAATTCTATAATAAAAGCTACTGAAGATTTAAGCAATACAGACGCGGATATGGAAGAGCAGCAAATTACTATTTTGTAATCAAAGATTACAATTAAGATTATAAATATTACAAAAAAGATATATTAAACAACATATAAAACCATTTTTTCTGTATTGCACATAAGTATTCTGTATTAATTTCTGTATTGCACATAAGCATGCACGCAACCACGAATGAACAGCTTCCAGGAATCATAAAATAAATTCTGTTCTATCTGAAAGAAATGGACTCCATTAATGAATTTAATTTAGCGTACTCATACAAATGCAGATTCTAATACTCGAAATGGGAACGGAGCCCTTAAAAAGTGTAACATATACCATCAGGGTCGTCAGAAACGAATACTGGCATTACAAAATTGTATGTACGCAAAATAATAAACAATATACAGTTATTTTATTATTTTATAATAATAAAAGATAATAAAATAAAATAAAAGTACAAAGGGAGCATTATATCCATTTCAATATGTGCTCTTTCGAGAGATATTAAGATGGTAATCAATTTTCCTCCATGTCTTATGAAGAATTTCCGGAGTTACAGTTACAGCTGTTCCTATTAGACATTTTAGGTGACTGATAACAATAATTTATTCGCTGCATACAATGTTCTGAAAGTGTTTTTACAGTAAATTCAGAGGAAAAAGATTGTCTGTGAAACATTAAATCAATAGGAATCTCAAACTCATGGATTAGACTTCCAATCTTAATCCTTTGAACTTCCAGGAATATTGTGTGCAACGAAGAAATTAACTAAAAACATCATCAAAAGTTGCTCAACATACAGGCGGATATCAGTACTTTATCTTTGGTAGAAATCATAACCATAAGATCTTAAACCCGGAGAGGAAGGAGGACATCAGATAAAATCCCAGCTTCCAAAAACAAATGTAATAGTTACATGTTGTTATTTAACCGTTCCGGCTATTCTTAATTTTTTCTATGCGAATAATCAACAAAACTGATATTGCGATTCTTTTAAGACTGCTATATTCTTCGTCTGCTACGTTGTCAGAAGCAATTTAAACAAAATATTAGTGGATATAAACATAAACAACCATTCCCACCCGCTATTAAGATACGCGGATAAATCTGATTGACCGGACCGCCGCAACAACAAAATCAGCGGGAACTGCGGTTGAGTCCTAAGAACCATCATCGGTCACGACACAACCCTTTCCATGGGAAACATGTCCCGTCATTGGTAGAAGGTAATCAATTTCTGCCATTTCTGTATCCATCCGAGCGCGAGAATCAACCACCGTACCGGAAGATTCTCATCCTCATTTTTGAACTTCTCTCTCCCAGTGGTTATAGAAAAATAGTTCAAACTACTGCAAGTGAATTCAGTTATAATTGCATGCTACTATTGCAATCAAATTGTAATTATCAGATGTAATTGCAAACTTTTATAAACTATAATTGCCTGGTTGCTATTATTAAATTTCAAATCACTTGTTAATAATTATGGGCGCAACCACATTTAATTCTATCCATCCTCATTTGAATGGAAAAGATTTATTTTGATTCTAGAAAAGAATTTGTGCGTAGGATGAATAGGAAACTATTCTATTGTAATTTTGACTGCATTATTTGATTTATATGATACGATAAATTATTTACGATTTGTTAGACTACGATGAAGAAGAGCGGAGGTTTCAATGTCCGGATCGTCCAATGGATTGTGAGGAGCTTCTGAGCTGTGGATTCAACCTGTCCGGTATATACCGAATCTATCCAAGGAGTCGGCTAAACACGTGGGGGGAGGCCGGATTCGACGTCTACTGTGACATGGACACTGATGGTGGCGGATGGACGGTAATTCATTGAGTAGATTGGACTCTATTTGTTATTTGCAGATGGAAATTATTAATTATATAATAATAATTTAAATACATATAAATTCATACTATTAAAATCAATTTTTAAAAATATCATAATTTCTGTCAAATGCATATACTTTTAGTGGATCTTTTACTTTTTGGTCAGAAAATTCAATGTGTCATATGTTAGATGTTACAATCAAACTGTCTTCTTTACGAATATTTAAGCATTTGCGATCATTATTATCATATATTTATATACGTATACACAAATGGATAAGCTGTTACATAAAAAATAAAAATAGTCCAGTATAGGGGATATAAAACTTCGAAACAATTACAATCAACATGCTAGAAACCCTGCTAAGAAAATACCTTATTTTTCTAAGCATAACTACTTATTAAGTAATCGCATTGCCCTGCCTTTACTCTGTTCATCGTTATGTCCGTAGGTTAGGAGCTTTGAATTCAAAAATTTAATGATACTTCCCTCAAATCGGCAAAAGATAAAAAAAAATATTCTTCCTAAAATAATACCATTAAATTATATTACATTTCATAACCAATCCTTTAAGTTTAAATAAATGAGAAAAGTGGACGACCGCTCAAGAATGTTGGTTTTCATCTCATACACTGCGTAAAAAAAGTAGAAGGACACTTGATTTTGTAACAATAACCGAAAAATATTTTATTTTTACTAAAAATTTTTATTAGAAACATTTAACAAATATTTCAAAAATACAATTTTAACATCAGAATTATGATGTTCAAACATAAAATATTAATGGCAACAAAAATAATTTCTCTTTTTTGAAACTTTGCAAAAAAAGTAGAAGGACAGCATTATAATGAATGAAAAAATAGTGACTTTAATAAGGAATGGTCTTCCCATTGGCCTTTATAACTTCAAATATTCTGTTTGGAAGTGAATTGTATAGAGTTTGAATTTCAGTTTGACAAAAATTGTCCCACGAGTCATTCAATGCTTCTCGAAGCTGAGTTTTCGAATCAAATTGCCTTCCATCAGCATAAACTCGACGAACTAGCATTACCCAGATGTTTTCCACTATATTAAGGTCAGAACTTTTGGCTGGCCATGATAAAACATCCACATTATTTGTTAGAAACCAATTTTTGACTCCAGTAGCGGTGTGAATTTAAGCTCCGTCTTGTTGAAACGTCCACTTTTCACCCCTCCCCCCCATGTCAGAGGCATAAGGAAGAAGCTCGGAATTCAGCACTTGAATGTAGTCTTTATGTTTTTGCCTACCATTTAAGAAAACCAGACTTATCCTTCCTCCATATCCAACAGCCAACCAAACCATTAAACTCCCTCCTCCCATTTGTCGTGTTGAATTGTATTCGCCTTCAGTCCCCAGACAATGCCAGTAGTACTGATATCCGTCTGAACCGTCTAAGTTAAATTTCTTTTCATCGGAAAATATCACAGAAGTCCATTCTGTAGTCCAGGACATGTACTTCTTAGCCCACGCTAAACGGTTATCAATGTGAGCTTGTTTCCACTTAGGATGATGTTTCCGTTTTTTGAAAATGAATTTTTTAGATCTTTTAATATAGTTGTAAACTGTTTGTTTCGTCACATGATTAAATCCTGCTTGATTTCTTGCCTTTGAAACACTTCCTTTGTTCTTCTTGAGCACACGAGCAAGTTTTCTTTCATCACGTGGTGTTAGCTTCTTCGGTCTACCAGTCTTCTTTTTATTTTCATTTTTATAAAGATTTCTGATAAAGTTGGAAACTGTATTGGGGCTTACCTGCAACAATCGAGCAATCTCTCTGACACCTTTACCATCATTTTGATATGCGAAGATTTGCCCTTTTTGCAAATCGTTCAAAGGTATTCCTTTAGGCATTTCTGAGAACGGAGAAACAACGTAACTTTTAAACAAATTAGATTTTTTTGACAGAAAAGGATAAACAAAGTACAAAATCACTATTTAAATAAAGAACAACTAACTAAATTAAATATATTAGCAAGTGTCCTTCTACTTTTTTTACGCATCGGAAATTATATATACTAATTTTCTTAATAATATTAGTGGTAGATGTTTAATTTTTGCCTAAAATGAAAACAAGGATCATTAAACTAAATCTGCATATATATCTGGTAGTTAGGAGAAAATTAGAGACATTAATTGGCAAAAAGACACTGTCCTTCCACTTTTTTTACGCAGTGTAAGTGTCAATTCTAAGCACTTTTACTGAATTTGATTTGCAGCGATAGTCATAGTAGAGAGACACATTAGAAACATCAAGAGTGGAAGTCAGATGAATAAATAAAAAAAACTATCAGATAAACACCAATCAAACAACTATGCACAAAATACAATTATCATATTACAAAGTTACAAATTATTAATTATTGTATTATAAAGATTTTTAAGGCAATGATAGAAAGTCCTTTTGGAGTTACAACAAGGACTTTTAATGTGAGTTTGATAGTAAGGAAATATTTTATGGTTTTGTCAGGAAATCTGTATTTAGCGCTAGTATAAGCAAATAGAAGTTGAGAACGAATCGGTGGAATAATTGATTTAATTTTGTTTAATTACATTAACACCCCGTTTTAAAGCAACACTAGGACTATTTTGGGAAAGAATTCCTAATTTTGAACTGCGGTCAAATGACGAGGATGACACCTGAACTGGCATCTTTCTCAGCACCACACAGTGGGAGAACATTTGGCAACGACAAATTTAACCTGCACTAGACCCGCTAACACAACGGTTTTGCTGTATAAGCAGGTCTCGAACGCAGAATCTTCCTGTTCCAAAGCCTGAGACCTTACCAACAGGACACCGCGACCTAGTGGAATAATTAAAAAAGCCTTAAAAAATTTCGAGCCAGTTTCATGATGTAATCTTCTATTTTCTCTAGTTTCTCTCTTTTCTCTTCTATTTTCTTCTCTCTCTATTTCTTCTCTATTCTTCTCAATTTCTTCTCTATTTTCTTCTCTCTCTATTTCTTCTCTTCTATTTTCT
>JAPMOR010001233.1:456523-491111 GCA_026543865.1 Argiope aurantia
TCTCTATTTTCTTCTCTCTCTATTTCTTCTCTTCTATTTTCTTCTCTCTAGTTTCTCTCTCTTCTCTTCTATTTTCTTCTCTTCTTCTATTCTCTTCTATTTTCTCTATTTTCTCAAGTTAGAGTGTATAATCATATTTCTGGTGCACTTAAGAAAGTTTGTTATAATTCAAAAAATTTTGTTGTTTGGAATAATTTGGATTTTTTGCGTTTAGTCTTTTGCTCAACCTCGATGAGGAATGTGTATTTGAGAACGAGAGTGATTACGTGTTTATACAAAAAAAAAATTGTTCTTTGTTCTTCCACAACTTTTTAAAAAAATCAATAAATCGAGGGGAAGCGGAAATGAATTTTTTTTGTACAAAACCTTCCTTTGATATATGATGCATTCACTCAAATCATGATGCATGCATGCGCTTGAAATACAAGACTGTTGCCCATCTTTATAAGTTCACAATGCCATTCTAATAGCACATAACTAAATTTAAATACTTTCTAATTTTAAAGTGGTAGTTACAAACAAATTACCAAATGGAAAACTGCATTTTCGATGAGTCGATGAAAAGCTATAATAGTTCATGGTAAAATGCATTGCAATTCAGAGAAAACGATTCAAAATCAAAATCAAAATTTCTTGGAATTTTTTCTTCATCTATCTTTAATACACGCAAGGTTTGCTAATATTTAACATTGAATTATTCGAAAAATATTATTTAATAATAAAACCACCCTTAACCTGGAAGATATTCTCAATAAATAATATAAGAATACTATGTTACATTTTGTAGCCTTGTTTCACCTCAGATACCTAGATAATAGTTATTGAATTTCTTTTGTCACCTATTAAAAAATGGATATCCATTTTTATGACAATAGAAAAGAAAAAAATATTTAGTTCCGGAAATCCTATTTTTGATAAACAATATACTGATAATTGTACTCGCCTTTGAAATGAATACACTATAGTGTAAGAAAAACTGGAATGGAGGAGTGTAGGCAACATTGCTGTATCACCTTGGCATTTTCCAGAGTGTACATAAAATGATAGATATTCTTATTACATATCTGAAATGTTGTACTTTATCAATGATAAGTAATAACGAATTAAAACAAAAATTTCAATTCTGATCAGATGGACCATAACATTTCGGAAGTGGAAATGAAGTTCAAACGACAAATGCAAATATGAGCCCATGGTTACAAGAAATCCAATAAAAGGTTTAATTTGTGATTCTGCTGTGACTATAAAATCTCGTCTGGTTCACATGACAATCGTCGTCTGTGACATATCATTGCACGCAATAACCCTATTAACACAAAATATTGTATTATATCCCGACAAGGTTGTTCGATATTCTGAATGCCGGCCAATATCGCGAATATATTGTAAAAATATTGTTGAGTATTTTGGACTAACACGGAAGTATGCAACATTATTACAAATAGTTTGAGACATAACAAAGCATCTGTTACTGATTTCTATTCCACCAGATGCCGCTGCTGAATGTCATTTTATAAATGACGTAAGCCATGCCTTATTTGTATGGTAGGCAACAGAGCGCACGGATGGACAGTGCTGGAGTAGCCTAATGATCCTCCTAAGATTTACTCCTAAAGTAAAATTAGTGTACATAGTGTATGTGATTTCAAGTAACTTTTAAGAATAAATAACAAGGAAAGGTAATTTGAAATTCATTATCCATTGGACTACAAATGCATCAGGATTAGGACTGCAACGTGCTGCGGTATATGGGCTTTTAGAACTGATAGACAATGGCGTCCTCTTAATAACTACAAAAAAATAAGAGGTTGCAGTTACTAAGGGAACATTCTTGGGTTTGGCAACAGTTACTTTGAACACTTTTTCTAATTGTATTGAACAGTTTGAAAGAGCGATGTGTTTCGCAAACCCACTGATACTATAAATCCTTCTAACAGCAAGAAAACGTATTTGTGGATGCGAGTTCACAATTGAAGAAATGTATTTAGTGAGATATCACTGGAATACTTGATACACCTAAAAATACTTTTGATTGGTTATTAACCAATTACAATTGCGGATTTTAAACTACTCAGACTAGGTAGTTAGCTGCTTAAGGTCGCTAGGCTAAAAAGGGGATCGCAAGCAGGTCGATTAAAATACTTCATTTTGATAGTTTCCAAACAAGTAAGTTTGTAAAAAATACTAATTCTATGAATTAAAAAAAATACTAGGATAATATTGATACTTCAATAAGTATATTGATCAGATTCTTGTATGTTTCCTTACATTTACTTAATTATAAGAATATTTATAAACGCCAAGAATCTGCTTAATCCATACTGCGTACAAATATGGATGCGGATGCAGAAACAAAATCATTTACATTCGCATTAATTTATCAAAATATAAAAAGATTAACTTTAAAGAAATCATGAGCATATTCAAAATGTGAAACTAAATTGACTAGTTGTTAAAAGAGACGCCTCATAATATGCCTAACATTTATTTCAGGAATAACATTTATTCAAGGATTTCACAGGTGTTGTATCAGTAGATTTTGCATCAGTTGTTGTGCACTATGGATGCAGTATCCTTAAATCATTCAAACTTGAGAATTCTTTGCGGAATTAATATATTCCTCTTATTTTAGGTGATGCAGAGGAGAGATGATTTTGGCGCGAGTTCCGACTTCTTCTATAAAGGTTGGCAGAGCTACAAATTTGGATTCGGTGATCTCAACTATGATTATTGGCTGGGTAAGAGGCTTCGCAACTTATATTACTTATCTTAAATATGCATAGTTCATTTCAAATTTGTCCAAATACAAGATAAAGCATGATTCTAAAAATGGTATTCTTGAAACTAGGGAGATCTAAAACAAAGATGCATCAGTTTTTTTTTTTGAAGATTGCAATGGTTTCTTTTTAAAAACTTCTTATATGAAAAAGTAAAAATAATTTAAGATATCGTTAGACAACAGAATTATTGATTTTTTTTAATTAAATCAGTCTAAATGCTAGTAAATCTCCAGAATTACAATTTTGAGGTATACGAAGAGGTTTCAAAAAGTTTTTTTTTTTTCAAACTCTAAGGAAGGCCAGGCTTGCAGAAAATTCTTTTTATAATAGACCATGGACACGGAAATGCAAAGTGAGGCTGCTTGTTCATAAATTAAAAGAAAATTATACATCAGATAAAATATACAATACGAAATTAATATATTACAAATAAGCAATAACAAAGCATGAATAAAAATATACAGAGTCTATGTCACTCCAGATGGCCATTTCTTAGAAACATTTGTTTTATTATCTCAAAACTCCCACTGGAGAGGAAAGGGGAGGGGCACTTCATTATTGAAGATGAGAGGATTCCGGTATGGTGGTTCAATCTCGCCACCCTGGTGGATACATAACAAGCTAGAATTGGCTCCTCCTATCGATGACAGGACGTACTTCCTAACGGAAGGGTTGTACAGTGGCCGGTGATGGCTTAAAGAATTCAACCACAGTTCCCGCCAGTGTTGCTGTTGCGGTGATCCGGGCATTCAGATTTTGCCGTATGCCTTTGGGTGGGTTGGAGTAGCGGGTTTAAAGTTATGATCTCAAAAGATTTGTTGGCAATGTTTTGATTTATTTGCAGTTATCATATCTAGTATCATGCTTAGTGCAATTGTATTTTTCTGTTATCACGAATTTATATTGTATCAAATCATTGTTGCACACTACATTTATTATCCCCCCCCCTTTTTTTTCACTTTATTACCTGATAATTCTGCAGGTTCTCCCTGATATTACCTGCAGGTTCTCCCTTTGCGTTGCAGGTTCCATATACTATTACAATAATGACTTATTTCTGTTTGTCTGACATATACATCTTTAAAGTTTGTTTTCGGGGCATCCTATATTATCTTATGACATATTAAATATTCAATACCTTTGCATAATTATCGCTGACGTAATAACAGCCCCAGTTCCCCTTTCTAACTAGGTACTTTTTATTAAACTGAATTTCTAAGCAGTTTTGAAGTAACATTTATTAAGGCAAACTGAAATAGCAATATATTTAATTGCGAGTGAGCGCACTGAAGTACATATAAAATAGTTTAAAAGTAAATTTGAACAAAATTGTTAAGAAAAAATTACACAGCTTTTTTAACGTATTTTAAATATTCAGAGACAATATTTACCAAGGTTTGTTAATTAACAAAAAAAAAAAAACTTATATATGTTTCGAGCCACTTGTATAAGAAAAATCACACATTAATGTTCTGAAATTCAAACGATACTTCTCTTTTAATTCGAATACGTTCAAGTATATGTATTCTTGTAAATCAAATGAAAACATAATACAAGAAAGCCCTGAAAATGCCGTTAAAAAATTTCGATGCCGTCTTAGTTGTGGGGCTTCTAAGCTTGTCCTGCACTTTGAATATTTCGTAAAAGAAGAAGGGGAAAAAAAAGATGTCTTTTTCTTGCAGGCAATGACAAAATCTTTGCTTTGAGCAATCAGCGTCGGTCAACGCTCCGTATCGATTTGTGGGATTTCGAAAGAAACGATGGGTACGGCACCTACGACAACTTCTACATCGATGACGAAACGCAAGGATACAGGCTCCATCTAGGGGACTACAGAGGAATTATCGGTGAGTGCTCGGATTTATCTCTGTACACATGTCATGAGTCATGTGTATTAATGTCATGAATTTTTTAACATGAAGACATTATAGCTTGTTTACACTATCTAATTGCGAATAATACGATATGCATTTTGAAGAATAAATAAAGGTCGCTGGGCAGATCGTTAGAATTAGAACACTAGCAAATTTGTCGCATTATTACTTCTAGGATAGAAGATTCTCATTAAGAATTCTCATTAAGATTCTCGTCCCAAAATAGCACTAGTGTTGCTTCAAACGAAACGTTAATACAACCAAAACCAAAAACCAAATACATTAAAGATGCGCCTTTAGAGTTCTGGATTTAGACTTTAATTGTGTCTCAGATTCACAGCGGATGTCCTAAAAGAGCCATTAGAGCTATTTATATGCCTAATACAAAGATCCGACCAAGTCGTCTGAATAGGATCTATTTCTCAATCCTCACTTTTTGTATCCAATAATATTTATTCTCTCGTGTATTCTCTGTATCTATCTATGTTTTTTTAAATTATAATTTAAAGTTATTTCGGGATTTCTTTTAAATTGATTTTCGTACTCAAAGACCAGATTTTAAACTGTGATAAATTATCTGTACTTGTAAAAAATTATCGGATTTTCAACAAAAGAAAAAATTTGCGAATAATTGATTTTTTGCAACGATTGTATGATGTATTTTATCTTCAATGAATGGCTCATCCCTTGACAGTCTCCTCCCATATATTTCTGCATTAAGAGCCATTCTTAAGAAATCAGCTCAATCATGAACCAATTGAACCGAACTGATGCAGTCGGATAACTGTTTGAAGGTGGTCGGTTCAATAGGTTCAAGCCAGCTAACTTAAAGAATTTAGGACCTGTATATGAAAGTTAAATTATTTACTAAATAAATATTATGTACCATGTATGTATCAATTCTGCAATACTTTTTTTTTCTCTAATAAATTTAAAAGAATACTGAATTATCATTCCATAAAAAACGAAATCTGATAAAAATGATATAAACCAGCAGAAGGCGTCTCCACTCTCTATTAAAGATGTTAAACCAGAGAATACATTGCATAACTTGGTGTACAAAAGTTGCGAAATATTAATCTTTGGCGTGAATTTAGTATTTCTACTGAAACTATCGTATCATCCTTGGTGAGCTATTTGGCGATTAAACCCTGCCGTGCCATTAGTAACATTCGTAAAGCTAATCAGTGCATTTTTCCCAATCGATTGAAATAAAAATTTATTAGAAAGCTACATTTATAGTCCCAAGATCCCATACCAACTTAAATATATTTAACACATTCAGTTTTTGAGCTATTGCATTTATATTTATTATGTCTACAATGATAGGTGATAAATTTGTATGGCGAATTTTATCCATCTAGTTCTCTTCGTTTTGTAGTTATCATGTTAACTTATATTTGAATAGACTGACAGACAGACTTCCTAGGAATTGGATTTTTTTTTTGAAAATTTGATAGAAATCTACACATTTGATATAAAGACCGTATACAAATTTCATTCCTCTAGCTCAAAGCATTTTTGAGTTATTTTTGTCACAGACAGACACACGGACATTTCCCAAAAATGTGTTTTACGAATTCAGGGGGGTCTAAAACGTGAAGATTCATCAAAATGTTGAGTTCGAATTTTTTGAGGATTATTATACTTTTTCTATACTACGTATACGAGAAAGTAAAAATAATGAGACGATACTTCACAGATGGGAGCAACTTATTTTCTTAATTTGATCTCTCATGCATTGCAATATTTTTTTTATGCAGGTGATTCCTTCAAAGGCCACAACCTGTGCAAATTCTCAACACGGGACCGGGACAACGACAACAACCCGTACCAGAACTGCGCTCTCCAATATAAAGGTGGATGGTGGTACAACAATTGCCACACCGTCAACCTCAATGGTCTCTATCTGAAAGGACGGCACGACACTTATGCAGATGGTGTCAACTGGTACACATGGAAAGGATTTCGCTACTCTTTAAGGAAAACCGAGATGAAAGTAAGGTCCTCGGCCTTCCTCGCCAAGCCCTTCAACAGGTTGGAAGCCATATCCCCACTCCTGAAGAGTGAGAAATCAGACTCCAAGGAAATACAATAAACTTTGTGCTGTGGCAACAAAGAATGATATCAATAATGAAGAGCATGAGACAGTTCTTAAGGACTAATTAAGTTATGTAAATCGCGCTCATTTGATGCGTGAAAGATAAGAAATGATATTTTTACAAGTTAAGATACAATCCTTCCTGTGGGCTTTATTACTGTTTTTTATTTGTTTTAGCTTCTAAACATTATGAAATACATGGATTGTGAAAATGTTCAGATAGGCCAGGCATCATTAAAATTTTGTGTTCCACAAATTACTATGCTTTTGTGAAGATTTATACAAAACTTGTAATATGAGTGTTAATAAAGTACTTGAGAGATTCATAATGTAATATGTTATTTAATATTATGTTATATAATATTATGGTATTAATAAATGCAAATTAAACTAATTATAAGTCAATTTGACTTGTGGGTACATATATTACTATTAAGTTATTTTGCCATATTATGCATCCTCGACAAACCATTTTTAAATGCCATCACACCATGGGAGTTGATTTAGTTTCAAAATAATGTATAGGAAATCTAACTTATGTTAAAGTTGCTTCAAAAGTTTAATATTACAGGAAATTTCTTTAGAAAAATATTTGCTATGCATTAATGGGTAAACCTACAAATTGTTTCTATTGCTAATGCACCCTTCCGATATAACTTATCAGTCTATCTTAAAAACATTAAAACATTGTTTGCCTAAAATATAAGTTAAACAAACTTAACCCCTTTTCTTTTTTTAGCTTAACTTAAGCCATGGGGAACATGCTGGAAAACACACGCAAAACATTTTTAACTAGTAGCGAGTTTAGGTCGATTTAGACAATGCCCACTGTGAACCCTCTCCCATTTAATAAAGGAGTTAAGTTTGGTTTCACATTTCAGCGCATTTTTAACTTAACGCCACGTTAAGGATCTATTTTAGAGTAATTTTTTTTTTATTTTAGTAATTTTGTAAAAATAAATATGCTTTTATTTAATTATTATGACTTGATGATTCTGTTGGATTCACTTTTATGGGTGCTATAATCTAAGCAGACACTCACTGTTTATAAATTCGTAATAACTAAATGAGTATTTTGAAATATATAGGTAACTGATTGGATACGCCGAATTGGATACGCCGAAGAATTAATATTATATTGTTACAAACCAGCAATTCGGCTTCCCAGCATAGTTTGTTCCATCAACAGAAAGACTGTTTTAAAGTCATCGGTATTAGGTGGAATCCAGGTGTGCGTCGGAGGTCCCAAAGCTTGGTGACAAACTTGGCGACCATTTGGTGACTTGGCGGCAAATGTGGCGACAAAATAGATTATACCCGAAACTTCGAGAACTCGATCCGTCCAGTAGAACCCGAGATACACCTCGAATGTTCCTGATTGGTTGAGAGGCTTCTAGCCCCGCTTCCTGAGACCTATAAAAGGATCCGCAGCAAGTCGAAGTCGAAGAGGGGCCATGCTGCAAAATCAAATCTAAAAATTATTCAACAACAGCATAATCAGATTATAAGAACGATATGCAAAGCCAGACGCTTCATGAGAACTGCTGATATATGTAATACATTAAGCTATAAAACGTTCACCGAAACCATCAAACAACTGTCAATTAAGTTCTACAATAACATGGATAATAATAAAAACGAAGCAATAGCCTAAATAAACAAGTACACCCCTAATATTAAAATCAAAAGACCCCGCAATGTACTACTGCTCCAATAATCCAGCACTAACTGACTCTCAGAGTTCTCATGTAGCGACCAACCCACCCCGCAAAGAAACCTTTCTGATTCGCTGCCAGGAAACAGTAGCCTAGCCTCAATCTTAGACAACTCAACTGCCAAAACCGCCAAAATCTACACTCTCTTGGTTTCTCACAGCTCCATAGACTGGCTCCGCCCACCACCGGAAGAACGCTCCACCATTGGACGTCAAGGAACGCACCCGCTCCTACACCCCTGTCTCTCGATCTGGACAAGACTACCTTCCTCTTTCCTCACCATCTCTTCCCTGATACTGGAACCTGCTATGACGCTCCACTCTCTCTGCCACTAGGCCCAAAAGAACGGGGCAGTTTAAGACGCCAGGGCTCAAAGTTACAAGGACCTTGGAGATAGCCTTGCTACCCAAGGCGGGCGCTCCAGAAAGTTTACCATCATTCGAAGTCGGAGTGGACGGAGTCAAGCTAGTGCTGAACTGAGCTGTGCGCTACTGTCTGCAGTAGATTCTGGTTGTATGCTGCTGTGTATGCTACACGTCTCGGCTGAAGATAGTCGTCTCTGTGTTGTATATAGCTGTCGCTTTTGTGCTGTCCTGTGTGTCTTCGTGTAAACAAACGTCGTTGTTTCTTTTTCTACTGCCGCCTGCTGATTGAGCGTTCTTTACCCCATATCACTTCCACTATCCAAACGAACCCAGGTAAAAATTCGTAACAATATTATGTTTTACAAATCAATAATTTTTATACATGTATTTGGCTACTAGGATAATAACATTTAATTAATCTATTTGGTTGTCCTCCCCATCTCAGTCCTATCCCTAGGCAGCAAATTGCCTAGCTGGAAATCCACTGAAATAACAAACAATTTGTTCAACATATTTCAGTTATAGTCAAAATGAAATAATTATGTATATTATTTCTACCTCCAGGTATTTTGAATATTTAAAATCATGCTGAGTGAAGAGCTCTTGAAAGAGTGAAAGATCTCAAAGACACCCTTTTCAAGAGTCAATAAATCTGACAATATTTTAGCATCAATGACCGAATATGACAAACAAAGAATTCGATTTTTGTAGAAATGCAATTGTAATTCAGTTGTTATAAATGCATTTTAGTCAATGTCATGCCTTTGTTATTTATTTATTTATTTGAATTGAGAGTTTTGATTTTAGCAATTCAATTTGAATCTGGAAAAGAGAGGGTAGGTGATAGGATAAAATTCAATGTACAGTATTTTGAATGGTTATCTTGGCTGCTAGTAAGCAGTCTACATAAAATCCATTGCCACTTATTCGGCAATGTTCATGCTGGAAACTGAATTTTCAGATGAACTCTCTCTATTTACGTGAAAGCCAAAATCTCACTATTTCTCGATATAATTATTAATAAACAAAAAATTAGATAAAACAATTTTTAAATATAATTATGAAACTAAAAATGGATATTATCATTGAGAAGTTTGAAGATAATGCATATCTCAATAATTCGGTAGTCCCTTGTAAAATTTTTAGGCAAAATCATTAGAGAACGCACACTGTTCTGAGGACGTTAATTCTTTTTAACCCTTTTCTACGGCCATGGGAAGTATGCTTACTACCAAATTCATCAACCTTTGTATGAAATTATGTAAGTTGGCATAAGTTCTCACAAATGTTTCAATAAGACAGAAACTTAGATGCTTCAGTTCCTTATCTCACACAAAACGGCCATGTCTTGCTTTGTTACATAATTATGAATTATCCAAATTAATTAATAATTAATTTAATTAAATTTATCTCATAAGCTAAATGAATCACTTTCCTTAAGTCAATCTTAATCCAAAAAATATTTTAGTACATCATTACAAGAAAAAAATATGACCTTTTAAAGGGTTAAGTTATACGTTTTATGCGAATATACGATTCATGATAGTAAAATAATGCTCGGTGGCGCGTTTTCCGCCTGTGACATAACTTCTTTCAATTCGCTAGAAATCTTGGCTGTAATGATATCTTCCGAGTTTGATGTCAACGTCTTCTTAACATTTCATCTGTTTCTTTTTTCGCCTTTTTTTTATTTATCTTTTCATCTTTTTTATTTTTGTTGCTTCATCTCCCCTTTCTGACTGACCACGTGTTTCTCGGTGACGCCATCACATCACATAAGAGACTCTTTTCACCGCTCCTTGGATATTCACTTGACCCTTTGCTTCGCATCCGATAGAAGCCGTGATCTTCGCATAACGTTTAAGCAGCTCAGGCAGCATCGCCCCGTTCAAGAGGATCCAAAGAGGTTTCTTTTCTGCTTTATTACAAAGTGCCTTTTACCCTAATCGTGATATAATGCAGCATTTAAAAACCTAGCTGTCTTTGGCGACCAGTTTGTTGACTCAAATTATTCACTTTTTAGGCTGTTAAATATTAATATTAATGTCCAAAGGAAGCATTTTTTAAATTGTAAATTTTAGGGGCAAAAGCACGCGTTTGTAGCTTTTGACGAATGAGTTTGAATTTCATAACATTAAAATTATCTATTGCAAATTTTGTATTATCTTTAAAAAGTTATTAAAAGTAAACAAAAAAGTAAGGAAACTGATATAATTAAAATTTAATTTTTAATCACTTACTATGCCTCAAAAAATCATGAATTTAAATTTGTCTCTTGCAAGGATTCCGGTCTAGACTTATATAATACTAGCCGCCTTTGGCGACCAGCCGGTTCGCCAATATTACCGCTCGCTACAATTTTCAATTAAATATTTTAAGTAACTGGTCTCTTAAAGGATTCTCAAACAAAACATTTTTAATCTTCAAATTTTGATAGTCATACCAAACTTATACTGTTTAGATCGTTTCGCTCAATTTACTATATATATTTTGCTAATTTGTTGTCATTTCCGTCAAAACTACAACTTTAATTTAAAATGTAAATGATGAAATTGCAATTAATATTAAGATATTTTTTAATAAAACCAAGCGTTTTATTTTATTTATCATCTTTATTGTTATTTATTAATTATTATTATTATTGAATGTGAGTATTGCAAACAGAATCGCTCGGTATTTAAGTCTTATGTTAACTACAAAACATTTTTTATAATTTATGTAATATCTCAAACAATAATTCAACAAAAAGTTCTGAGATTCAGCATAAAATTCAGTTTATAGTTTTGCTTTCAAAAGGATTGAAATGAAATCAATAATAATATTTTGTTCCGGCCTATAAATACAGTGGCTCCCAAAAGTGTTCGTACACCAACAAGAATCAATTAAAAACCTCATTATTTACCATTATGTATTCTTATTTTTACATGAAAATTTTTTCATAGCATATTTTTACCGTTCTTAATAAAGCAGTGAAGAATAAATTTTAATTACGATGCAAATTATTTTTTAAAAATGACAATAAATAAAATTGCACAAAAATAGGACACAAAAGTGATCATACACTTTAAAAAAACATCACTAAATATGAAATTTTCTAAATTTTTATAAATATTTAGTATTTAGTAGGATATCTTTTATTCTTTACTAGCCGCCTTTGGGCTACCAGTTCGCTAGTATTACCGCTCGCTACAATTTTCAATTGCTTATAAATATATAAGCTGCTTCGGCTTATATATTTCAAAAATTATAAATATATCTTGCTTATAAATATATTTCAAAAATTATGAAGTCTAAATTTAATGCAGTAAGGTATCATATTCTGATAAATATTCTGGACACACCAAATTTTAAATAAATGAATGAATGTTTCTATTTTCCACGATCAACTAAGACTTATTTATGAAGTTTTAAATGTTAAAAATTTAGAAAAACTCACCATTTTCATAATCTTAGGCCAATTAATCTTGAGAAACCTGCGCGCTGATTGGCGTATTTTCTTTGAAGCGATCGATGGAAAATCTAAAATTATCCTTTTTTTATTGATCTTCATAAATCAGTCAGTTTAAGTGATTGGAAATTAACTCTTAAAAGTCAGTGATTTAGTTGATTGGAAATTAAATCTATGACCACCATAAAATCTGTGCTTTCTCTTGTGGTGTATGCATTCTCCTTAATATCCGCTCGAATAAAACATCACATACAAAAGTACTACATAGAACAAACACATCAAAAGTAAACATAACATTTCAATAGTTGCCAAAAACAAAAGAGAGAAAAATGCAATTAATAAGCAGACGATATTTAGAAAAGTACAGATATTTAGACTGGAAAATGAAATTATCTAAAATTAACCAGACGCGCAGACGATATTTACAAAAGTAAAAGTATTCAAACCTGAAAAGGAAAATATATGAGTTATTCCATCAATAAATGCCATAAGTTTGTTTATATCTTCATTATTTTATGAGTTATTAAACATCAAAATGGATCCGGGACTAAATAAACACCCTGTATAACTCAACACATTTAGCTAAGAATAATTCTCAAAAGAAATATTTTAATATTGTATTTTTGGTATACTGTTTTCTGATGCATCTTTCTATTATTAATCTTTCTTACTAAATTGTGCAAAAAATTTGAAATTATCAAGTGGAAATAAAGGCGGGATTTTACTTTTATTCTAACTTTAAATTATACTCCATCGAAGGGCACATTTGAAGAAGTTTCAACTGTTCGTTTTCAACTACACTTACTCGCTATTCAAAATAGCCATCTATGAATACATAATAATGCTAAAGAAGCAAAATCATTCGATTTAGTAAGAAATACCTAAAGATTGGACTGACCATAAACAGAGTGTTCTTTTCTAAACTTTAAGGCTAGATGAGGGGAGCAGAAATAAGTAGAACACATTAGAATAAAAGTTGCACATGGAATCTTTTTTTGTCAGTGAATGAAGTAAAAGACAAGATAATCAGAGGAAATATACAAAACAGATTTAATAAAACACAAATTCACAACAGCGTGACAATATATCTTCATGAATGGAACACTGAAAATCATACACAGCATGCCAATGGAAAATTGGATGACATATTAGTAACAGCAGAAAATTGATGAACTTAAAGCTTTTGTTCAAAGAACTTGATGCACGAAGCAATACACACTCTACATATTGTTACTAATGCAATCAGTGAGCCTTGTGATATGAATTATATCTGATGTATCTCTATAAAATCTTAATTCGCTGATAAATAGACTCTTGTAGAGTTCGAAATCTATTGTAAAAACAAGTATTTATGTCTTATAGGGTTCTCCCAGATGCTATTGCTTAAGTTGTTGCATTTTGTAAATGGAGTTTGGCGATCTTAGTGTAATTTGAAAATCTCTACATAAAACAAGGGGCTTTTATAAGATATATGAACTTAACAATATTTTGTTTTTTAATACTTGACCAATCTACGACCTTTTGGAACGCCCTTTTGGTGAAACACCTGTATATGAGGCACTGTGAACCAGAATAGATGGATACACAAATTTCATTACAGGCATAACATTTTATAGTCACTGAACGCAAATTCTTTGACAAATACAGTTATATATTTTAGGGCAGCCAAAAGTCATTTGCTCCTCCCTATTTTCGAAAGAAATCTTATTTTCTTTTTAAATATAACACCTTACACAACTTAATAAAAACTGTAGGATTGTATGCTCTGTTTAAAACACTTTAATATTAAGTTGACTATCATACAAATGAATACAGATATTGGATATAGGAAATTATGTGCGGCGACAAAAATTCCTTTTAAGAAATTTATGCAATTAAGTTCTTTTGTTTTTTTTCTCTCAATTAATTAATTAATTAATTTACTGTTTCTGAAGGAGAGGTAGGGGCATGATGCGGTGCCTTCGTCTGTTAAGAGTCCTTCCCGGATCAGTGCCTGCTCGTCGTCAGTCGACCATCGCTGGACTGAGTTTCGAAGAGCATCGCGAGGCATTCCGTCACAAGAGTACTTGGGAGTTGGTGCGAGCCCTGGCCGTCCTGCGGCTCTGTGCCGTGCAGCCGCTCGTCGATAACAGCTTACAGGTGAAATTGACTTTCCTATCTATAATTCAAACTGGTAGAAGAGGTTTTCCCAAAACTTTCTTCAATATGCTCTGATAAAGATATTATTCCTTTTTCCCTGTATATAATTGTGGACTCCGGACAGGACCGTAAATGCCACGAAGGTTCGAATTTTCATTTGCATATTCATCACACATGAGGTTGTGTGCTTCATAATATAGTAAAGAAAACTACACACATGATTGAATACATGATTTTGGCGAAGAATAGTTTTAAAAGATCGATATTTTGTATGAATTGAGTGTTTTTACTGAATATAGCGTGCGATTTTTGGCGATTATTTTTTTGGTCAGTAATCGCTGGAATGCGGTTAATACACATGTACCAAAAATCGAATATGTAATTTGGACACCTCTTTTTCCGGACCTGCGAAATTAAAATTTGACATAAAATTACAACTAATAAACATAAATTGTAGTCACAAGATCATATGCAAATATCTTTTATTTAAGTCCTAGCGTTTTTTTCTTTATTTTTTCCCAAATGATTCATGCTGATTAGTTTTCATAATGTAAAAGCCAGTTATGGCCACATAGTATTAAACATTTGTAAAGAAGAATAAAAATTCTAATAGAAACCTTCAGTTACAGACGAAACTGTGAAGAAGTACAGAAGTGAAGGTTTGAAAACTGAAGCAATAACAAGAATATGCATGAATCTCTAAACAGAATGATTATTTTCATGCAGAAAATGAGCGAAAAGGCACTTAAAATATCATCAATTTTTAAAGAATAACATTGATTTTGGTATTTTTTTTTATCTAAATCAGAAATATTTTTGATACTTCTGGCTATGTTATTACTTGGTATGCCAGCCAAAATAAACCATATTTAATTTTGAATTTTTTTATGCAAATAAACTTAATAAAAATGTGTGTTATCTTGATTCTTCGAGTCATTTAGAGACATTCCGTAAATTACTTATTTTTTATCGTCATGGATTTCAAGAAATCTAAGATCATGTGTACACATGCGATTTGTATTTGTCAATCATTAATGACACTATGGATGGACAGTTAATAATATATTTTCTTTAAAATAAAAATATGAATTTTTTTATATATAAATGAACAATTCTCGTCACATTTCTGAATCTGTAAAATATCTCAAGATATTCAAAAACAGACCCAGCGTTTCTATGAATGAATCAATGAAAAGAAAGTTATAATTTAGGGTTAAAAATTTCTGGAACGAAAAAATTTCTCAATCGAAAAGTGGCGCAGAGTGAGAGAAATTGCAAAAGTTCTATTCTAGTAGATAAAGATTAAGTAATCATTGACGTCAAAAGTTTCTTTTTCTGATGCTTTTCATTTTCCAATTGAAATTGTCTGAAGCATGTTGAGACTCTTAAAGCAAAATCGCACATGCCGTCGATAAGGAAATGAGATATTAATGCAAGAGTCGAATAAATTTTTTTCGTGTTTTGGAGCGTCAGTTAAGACTGACCTGACACGCATAAACAAACGCAATGGTGCTCCTCTGACCTTGGGTTAGGAAATCGCCAACAATTTAATACCATTATGCAATCCGAAAAAAACTCAAAAACAAACATATTGAGATATATCTATTAACGATTCATAATTGAGGAAAAAAAATCTATTCAAAAATTAATAATTGTATTTTAAATATTTAGTTGTGAAATAGATCTTAATTTGATCAATTTTTGAAATATTTGCATAAACTTAAATAGAAGCTCCATTGATAAATCCAAAATCTAGAAAACGGTTGTTGGTGCCTGATTACATAACTGCGTATAATATAAACAAATATCTGAATAGCTGAATTGCAGAAACACTTGTTACGTAAGAAACGCGATAATTCTCGGTGCAAGTGAGAAAAAAGAATGCTTTATTTATTTCGGTATTTAATTCGCGGAAATTTTTAAGATTGTTATGAAATCACTTTATCAATCACTTTTAAAGAAAATTTAATTTCAGTTAGACAAAGCAAATGAGATTGTAAGCTATTTAATGAAGGTTTCATTGTACAAACTCTTTAAAAAAATTCAATTTGTATTGATATAGGTAATTTATTTGGTTGTCATAGCAACTATGGTGAAACCTGGATTCATGTCTTTCATCCCCAAAACAGAGGCCGCTGTGGCCTGGTGGTGAGTTCTCGTCTTCGGGACCCTAACGTATAAGCGGATCTGGTGCACATTAAATTAAATTCGAATCCACCTGTCCCCCCCCCGTTGGTGTGGTGTGGGAGTTTGAAGTGGATGCGCCTGATCAGATGTCGTTCTCTTCATCTGACTGCGATTCAAAATTACAAAGTCTATTCCAAAATAACCCTGGTTCTGCTTTAACAAAAGAGACATTAATATAACTAAACTGAAATTAAACATCTATAAAACATTTTGCTTAAATAATTCGAGAAATCATAAATAGTTCATCGTTTGACTGGAAATGAAATGAAATTTGGTTTGTTTTCTCTTTCTTCGTGATCTACAGGAATTTACCTGCCAGAAATAATTTTTTTTGTATCTCTTTGATTCATCCATTTTACATTTAGATAATGCATCATTTCCTGGCCCTATATACACACTTCACATTAAACTGAAAAAATTGAATTCAGGATTTGTGTATTGTGATAAATATACTTTATAATAAAAATTTAAAAATTAATTGATAATATTAATATCAATTAATTTTCATGGATAATTTAAGGATTTTGAGATTTTAATGGATATTGGGAGATCATGAATAGTCTCCCAATATCCACCATAATACTGGGGCGATTAATTGATTGTAATATAAATTTTGATTATAACTCTTAGCTAGAGTATAGCACAAAATAGAGTGCTTGTTCGATTTGTCTGATTTAATACCAATTTATTTAAACTGGAATGGAACAAATTGAGTATCATTGCGTCATTTAAATAAGTTAGAAAATTAGCGCTAAATCTAAGAGCATTATTAACACGATAAATATCGTCCGTCTCTATTAACTCAAGATACTGCTCGGTGTTTTCATAACATTGTTCGATATTCTGGATGCCGTACAATATCTGAAATCTTATGCCTTTCACTATCAAGAATACTCAAGGTAGTTTCTTTAATTCGTCCTTATATTTCGGTATTCTTACTTTCTGTATAGATGTAGTTATTTCTGTATAGAAACATCTGTATAAATGTTCTGTGGATGTAGTTGTAGATATAGATATAGATAGACAAAGCATTCAAGACAGGAAAATTTCAGTAGGCTTCTTCCTGAAGTGCAAATTCAACCAGCTTTTGAAGAAAGCTTGTTAAAAGAACGATCTGAAAATCGAACTCGCAATGTTTTTCTTCCTGTAGATGCTCAACAAAGATCCAATAACTTAACCCATTATATCTAATCATTCCAATTTATTGCATTCTGTCTCATTCTTATATAAGTTGTTTGTGTAAATTTGAGAGAAATCTTACTTTGGATAAAAGTAAGTATATGATATGGTAAGAATACTTGCTACATCTTGAATGGGTTTCTGACTCATATTCACATTGTCAGTGTGCCCAAATAGATGGTTTAGTCAATAATAATAATAATAATAATAAAAACTGAAATTTTCATCTGAGCACAAAATAAAGAATCTGAGATGTCACATCTTCTACTATAAATCAGAGCAGCTAACTTATATAATTCAAGTTGTCTACTAAACTTTGTTTCATGAAAAATTGCCTGAAGTACAGATACAAGCCATCAAATGCTTAGTCATACTACAGTGGCAAAAGGCATTTTATTTCTATATCGTTGATATCGTTTTAAGATAAACTGATTTTCCTTCTTTGCGGTCTATTGACAATGATTTGCAGCTGATGAGGGGACTCGAACGTGTGGGTGGAGAAACCTGCCTTCGCTTGCTGCTCAGACGCACCCTCTATGCGCAGTTTGTGGGAGGAGAAACACCAGATGAGCTGCGCGAGTGCATGCGTAAAGTGACGAATGCAGGAATGCGCTGCATGCTGGCCGCAACTATGGAAGAGGATATCGGTGAGAAAGGGTAAGAATATTTTTATGCAATAGCAATACATACTTAAAAAATATTGAATAATAATTTTTTAGAGCTATAAATTTCGATGCTCGAAGAAATTTATTCCTTTTTTTTTCATAAAAATTGTCAATATTATGACGAAATTATCAATGATCTGACTCCAGAAAACAAATAAAAAGTCTGGTTTGATTGCTTAAATCGATCATGATTTTGCAAAACAATGAGAGAGAGAAGCCAGAAAATCCTTTGAACCATTAAAATTACATCACAAAATTGTAAAAATTATGATTAATTAACCATGCACGGAGGAACTACATATTTAATGTGAGAAAGCGAATGCTAAAGGATCCCGCTGAGAAAATTAAAAGATATTAATTAAATTTATACCAGATTTTTTTTTCCTCCAAAATTATCTTTGTCTTAAAAAAAATCTCTTTTTTAGGAGAAATCTTCACTATACAAAATTTTATAATTAAGATTGCTGTACATTTTCATGATTGTAAAGTTTATATTGTGAAAAACAAAGCAAATATAAAATCCAGTTACGTTTAACACATAAGGACTTTCATTTTGTTTAATGTCCTTAATTAGAAGAAAATACTGCTTATTGGGCCCTGTTATTACCCCATAAACTCAGTACAGCGGGGTATATATACACTTGATACACTTTCAGAAGTAGAATGATTCTTCTAGAGCCCTCAGTTTTCGATTACATAACACATAAAGGACAATGACATTAGATCCGGCCATAAAGAAAGCTTATTTAAAATATGAAAAACAGAGAAACACATATATTGCTTGTGGGGGGGAATTCAAAAAGGTTGCCTGGCTTTTCGTTATTAACAGCCTTGCAGGCGTGCCGTTGAATGGTGGTCTGAAAGATATTGTTACGAATTTTTACCGGGGGGTTCGTTTGGATAGTGGAAGTGATATGGTGTGTAGAACGTTCAGTCAGCAGACGGCAGTAGAAAATAAAACAACAACGTTTATTTACACGAAGACACACAGGACAGTACAAAAGCGACAACTATATACAGCACAGAAGACGATTATCTTCTCCCGAGACGTGTAGCATACAACAGCACACACAGCAGCATACAATCAGAATCTACTGCAGACAGTAGCGAACAGCTCAGTTCAGTACTAGCTTGACTCCGTCGCTTCCGACTACTCTGTCTTCTACTTCTCCGACTCTGGCTCGGATTACTGACTTGACTTCTCTGGCAGCTGCATCCCCTTTTATAGGTCTCAGGAGGCGGGGCTAGAAGCCTCTCAACCAATCAGGAACGTTCGAGGCGTATCTCGGTTCCTACTGGACGGATCGGGAAAATTCTCGAAGTTTCGGGTATAATCTATTTTGGCGCCAAAGTCGCCAACTTGGTCGCCAAGTCGCCAAATGGTCGCCAAGTTTGTCGCCAAGCTCTGGGACCCCCGATACGACACCCAGACTCTGTCCCATAGAGATGACTGTAAAACATTCTTTCCAATGATGGAACCAACTATGCTGGGAAGCAGCATTACGGATTCGTAACAATATTTACTAAAGTGCAATCATTGTGAAAAGAAGCAACTCTGTTTCTTTTGCTTTTAGAATATTTATCAATTTTTTTATAGATTACCATTAACCAATCCTCAGCTTTTATGAGATTTCAGATACGAGAATGTGAATTATAATTATCATTTTTTAAATAGTGCTTTTCTTTCCGTAAACTAGATGTGAGTGATGTTTTGGGAAATAGAAAATTGTAAAGGCGTGGTCTTTTTGGTACTACCCCTCCTTTGAGAATTTGGCACTTTGGTTGGAATGCCATCAAAATAACACAACTTTGACCTTATCTTAAGTTTTAGGATAAAGGAAAGTTGCAGAATGCTATATCAAACAAATGCCAGGGCCGCGGTGGCCTGGTGGTAAGGTCTCGGAACCGAAGGGTTCCAGGTTCGAGACCCGATTCCATCGAAGAACCGTCGTGTAAGGGGGTCTGTTTCGCGTTAAATCCGTTCTGACCAAACGTCCTCCCGCTGGTGTGGTGTGGAGTGGAGAGGGGGGTGCCAGCTCAGGTGTCGTCCTCGTCATCTGACCGCGGTTCAAAATTACGAGGTCCGTCCCAAAATAGCCCTAGTGTTGCTTCAAACGGGACGTTAATATAACTAAACTAAAACTAAACTATCAAACAAATGCCATGGATGTTTCAACATACAGGCTTTTTCACACCTAACAATTGTTAAGTACTCAAAGAAAATTTCAAGCTACTTTCTTTATAATTACAGCAAATTACAGATATGAAAGTCTAAAACATTCAAATAATAGTCCATTTTATGCCTGACATAAAGAAGCAGATAATTAGTACATTCTTTTGTGTATCTTAAACACATTCTCTTTGATCATCAACTTCATGAAAATTCTAGAGCAAATAAGAAGATAAATTTAAATACATAAAGTTAACAAATTGTGTAGAACTGCACGTGGCCGTTTAAAACTTGTATTAACTTTTGTGACTTTATTTTATTCTAGCAGCTTTCGGCGACCAGTTTTTCGCCAACTATATTAATAGAATTAATATGAATATATCAATCAACTTTGATTATCTATATCTTATAAGAACTACAGAAAGTGCTAATTTATACTTGAGCAATAAACGTAGATCATTCTGATTGGTTAGCAAGATCTGCTAATTGGCAAAATCGTTGCAGTTGTTAAGGTTTAGGTCATTGTCAAAGTTTTATTTTGCGATGGAGGATGGAACAAGCGACTATTGAAGATGCATCTGGGAGTCGTAAGCGTTCCAATGAAATAAAAATTTTAAAAATTCGTACTATTATTGTGGCTGGATAAATCTGTCTCGATTTTACCCCTAAAAGAATTTATAAAGGAGAAGTGCTTTTGTACCTTTTTTCTAAAATAGAGTGGAATAGAGAGCAGGCGGTCATTGACAATATATCTAAAAGTCTTAAGCTTGTATTATGACACAAAGATTGGGAAAATCAGACAACTAATTGAGGTGGGGGGGTCGTTTATTCTTTAAATATATAGATATCATCTTATATTTAAATAAACTATCACGACGATTTTTTTTTGTCTGTAACAACAAATAAACAAACTGAATAAACTTTCCGTAGCATTCGTGTATATGGTATTCTCATAGAGGATGTATCTCATATAAAGCATTCTCACAGAGAAATCCGTTTAAATATTGTGAATGTGACCGAATATAGTTACAGAGAGAATTAAAACATAGTTTCACAGTAAGTAAGTAATAAAGTTCTTAAGTAAAATATAGTTTCACTGCGAAAAGTTTTCTTTGTATTATATTAACAAGAAACTTATGACAATTGTTATAAAGGCCATCATTTTGAATTGCCCTATAAAAGGTTTTCTTTATTTTGTATTAATTGCATTTAAACTATATCTTTATATCCGAATACGAGAAATTAGCCATTTCTTGATAAATGCTGTTTCTTCAATGACAGGTGCGAGGCGGTGTACCGGGAGAACTGCCGAAGGATCCTGGGGGCCATCGATATGTCTGCGGGAAGTCCCCCCTCTCCCATGATACAACTCAAGCTCTCCGGCCTCCTACCTGCAAGATTGCTGGTGAGTGAAGGAAGTGCTTGTTCTTCATGTTCGACAACTAAAAATTATTATTTATTACATACTGCAACATTGCTTACTCTTCCTATCCGATAACTATACCCCCCGAGGGGGCACCTCGAAATGAGGATGAGATACTTCCCGCATGGTGGTTGGATCTCGCCACCCTGAGGGAACACTAATAGGTGGGGGATTTCACTCCTCCCATCGATGACGGGACGTACTTCCTTCGGGAAGGGTTGTACCGTGGCCGGTGACGGCCCTGAGGACTCAAAGACAGTCCCCGTCAATTGCTGTTGCGGCGGTCCCGTCATTCAGTTATATGGTTTAAATCCGTGTGCCTTCGAGCGGGTCGGAGAGTTAGATGGTTGACTTATCCGATAACTATAAGTTGTTATTTCTTATGTACTGGGACATTGCCTGTTCTTTCTTTCCGATAACTATAAATTGCTCTTTCTTACATATTAGGATATTGCCTGCCCAAATGGGGATTAAAAGATAACCCTCCTTTTCATTTTACTCAATGACGAATTAAGCCCATGTGCAATGCAAGTGTCGGTGGCTAATTTCCTCAATTTCCAAAATCTCATATTTTTTATTCTAATTCAGTATAGATGTGAGTAGTTTTATGAAGCAGATTTCGAAAAACTGAAATAAAACATTTAATTATGAGTCATCTTCAAAAGAATGGATTTCAGTATCTCGAGTATAAAAATAATATTAACAAAATAGTAATAAAATAATAAAACTTTCTTTTAGTCAGTCTAAATATCATTCAATGGTAGGATCGATTTTTTTTTTAATTATAAGCCAAAATATTTCTTAGAGTTATCAAGTAATGTAATATAAAATTGGCAGTATGAAGTTTATCAATTAGGACAATAATTTCCCAAAATTTAAACAATGTTTGATTTTAATTTTAATGAGTTCGAGAAAACAATCTTTGTAAATTAAATGAAATCATAAATTTAAATTATTTTAAAAATACCACTAAAAAAACTATCAAGACTGAAAATATAGTACTTATAGTATATTGCTTTGCAATAAAGTAGTAATTTTCTTAAGTATGTATTATTTTATAAGCAGAGAATTTAAAGGGCATGAAGATGTTTTAGATTTGATTCTTCTATTTTTATATTTTATTTAAATTTTTTTTTCAATTATATGGAATTGATATCATGTATATACAAAGTACCGTGATTTCATTGCTTTAATATACAAATTTAGATACTAAAGCAATAAAAATATTGTTGAAAAATATACTTAAAATATTTATAAGAAAATGTTCAATAATTAGAGAAAAATTATAGGGATATAAAATTAGTATTAGAAATCTTATTTTTTGAATTTTAAAGTAGATTAAATAAGGTTTTTCAAACAGTATGCTCCGAAATTAGTTAGATAAAAGCTTAAAATTTTTGATTAAATTAAAAATTTAATTAAATTTCTCATATTGACCACTTACTACTTAAGACATAATTAAGTGCCAAATTTGGTAACCATAGGCCAATGATTAGCTAATAATGGTTTTGAATGACTTTTTTCGTCACCCAAGTTACATCAACGTAAATTCAATAAAATATGACAGTTTATAATCATCCTCCTGTATATATTTAGTTTCTTTTTATTTTCTTTAATCAGAAATATTGTTTACTGATTAAATATATGTTTAATTCCGTTTTCAAAGATAATTAAAAAGGTATTCTAGCAGTTTATATATAAAACATATTAAATTTCTGGTAAAAGGATGTGTAATTGTTCTACTCAGGAAGAGCTCACAATGCAGTGAATACCACGTTTTCTTTCCCCAGGTGCAGATCGGAGATTGCTACTTGGCTGCCGATTGCAGGCAAAGAGTAGTTGAAGCCCTCGGCGAAGGATTGGCGGGGAAGTCCGTGCAGGTAGGTGAGAAGCACTGAATGAAAGAAATAAATTTTGAACAAAGGCTATATTTTAGAACAAGGATGTCTAAATCAAATGCTATCAAATTTAAACTCCACCCCTCTCAATTTTTATAGAAAGATAAATTCATACCAAAAATGCAGTATTTCCTGCCTAACAATTAACATCTATTTTTCTTCTACTGGTACTCCTAATTAGATGTTTATATTGTCTACAATGATCATATTTGGAGCTTATCTAAGTGAATGTAAATAATTTTAGTTCTTGCAGGAGCGTTATTTCTTTATCTGCAGAGTTAGTTTAGTTCTTGCAAGAGTGTAAATAATTGTCTGCAGAGATGAATACTGTCACACATGAAATAATTTCATTTATTTTCTTCAGAGTTTTTTCAAAGTCTTAATAACTTGATTGGCAAACATTTGTTAAATATGGACATTCCAACTACACTGAATTTTGTTTCAAATCTGAATTACTTTGGATAACAATTATTATTTACATATATTTCATTATAAGCATAAGATGCTCTACACTTCACGCTATTTTGTGACATTCAGAATATAGAACAATACCTTACAGATATTGTACCATATACTGTGCCGATTGGATTAGGATTGATTCTATGTCTAAAGACGAAATAGAAGAAAACTAAGTTTTTTTTTCTCAATGTTTTAAAACCTCACAACTTTTTTGTTGTTAATGAAGGTGTTGATATAATGTAATCATTTAAAGATAAATATTGCTGTTTGTTAGCAATAATTATGTATTATTACGAATTTTAAAGATGAAATTACAAAATTTTCATTAAAAACTAGGGGTTCCACCCCTTGGTCGCTTTTGCTCGCCAATCCCCATGAACCGCTAATGCAGTTCCTCTCGGATCGCTTCGCACACGCACTATGTACTAAACCACTTTAGTCTAGCAATAGATATATTCAGATTCAATTTATTCCAAAATATGATCAAACAATGAAAGAAATAAAAAAAAATGCAGAGCAAAAAGTACACTCTCAAAAATCATCTGCATCAAAGTTCTTTGTAAACACAAATAACCTTTCATTTAAACAACTATATACATCCACCAGAGAAACAAGTTTTTTTAAAAAAAAATTGTGCCTTTCTCACAATTTTTTAAATTTTGGAACTATACCATAGAAACAGAGAAAAAAAATTGATATTTACAAAAACAATCAAAACAAATTTGCCACTTGAATTTACTTCTTTTTCCCAGTTCTTGGCAAAAAGAACAGAGTCCTGACATAGAGCCACAATTATGCTCCTATAGTTCTTAAACTTCGCTCCGTACACATCAACGTTTAATCCTATCTCGTTCATTACAACTGGATTTTCTTATGAACGATTCTTGAGCATTTTCATTCGAACTGTCTTCTCTTTTTAGACGATTTCGTTTTAAAATCGATACGGCACGACTGGAACTAATCGTAAAACACTTCGTCAATTTTTATTTTTTTTACCATTAATTTTTTTGTTTAAAAATGTTTTACACCGTTCACTTGAAATCTTATCAAACTGCGCGTTGATGTTCCCGGACTACGTCGAAGTGTTGCCAAACGGCAATTAACAATTAGGCCTGGTTTTACGCCCACGTAAGCATTATATATATATATATATATATATATATATATATTTGAACATTATCATTTTTGAATAAGAATAATTCGTTGTGGATCGCATGCGATTCGCGCACTGTGAATTTATCATCCTCATTTTAGAAGTTATATAGAATTCAAGTTACTAGATTTGTCAAAAGTGGATGTAGCTTGGTGGAATAGCTGGAATAGTTATAATAGTGGATTTTTAACAGCAGCATTTTGACTGCTTCGTTACAGAGGGTACCACGTTTTGCGGGGAGATCCAGAGGATAGTAGCTGAGCAACTAATGTTATTTGAAGGCACATAAGAATTTTGGATAAGTATACTTTGAGTAAATAGACACATGCAGAGATCACTTCACCTCCTCGTCAGCGTGGATAAGAATCCAGCCAATAAGTAGTCGGGTTATAGCTCTGGTGTACAAAAATAGATGAGTAATAATCGATTGAGTTCGAGTTATTCCTATATCGATGATGCAGCTTATCTTTTACTATAAAGATTGGACCGTGGTTGATGATGATCCTTAGGACTCTACCATTTGTTTAAAAGTTATCAGTAGATTTACATTGGGCTATACTGAGATAATTCTTATATGATCATCTATAGTAGGTACTGTAAGATACACATGAAATACACACAGATACAGATATCTATACACATGAAGATACACAGAAGTAAGATACACATGAAATACATGAGATACAGATATCTATGAAAAAAGTGCAAGTGATATTTTTGAGGGAAAGATTTAATTTAGGTACTTGAGTGAATATCCGTTCTGAGGCTATTCATTGTTTGTGTTAAATATTCTTTCTACTGATGAGACTGTTTGGTGCAGTTTTAACCCTTAATAACCTAGAGTTTCAATTTTGATACCAATCTTTTAAACCGAATGTTCACATTACTATTAGTTTTTTTATAGGTTGGCGGTACGTATTTTACTGTTGTATAATATTCTTTCCAACGAAATTTTAAAAAAAAATCAAATGTCATTATTGTTTTATTTTATCTATGGCATATTACTTGCGCGGCAAAGTGAACAAGTAAACACATTTTACTAAAAGTTTTGTTGAATACAAATTTTATATATTTTCTTTTTCTGAAGAATATAAATACTTTTGAGGTAAGTGAATATATTATTTTCGCTATGATATAATTATTTTTTGCGAGTGCATGTTTTACTTGAAGAAACTAATGCTATTTTTGTGAGTATCAATTTTGATACTTCAGGCATTCCGCCCTACATAAAACCTACCTACTAATTCTTTAGCTATTTTTCCCTTCATCTAGACCCTCAAGCAAACACAGTAATATTAAAAATAAATCACTTTCGTAAATCAGGCTACTAAGGGTTAAATCTCTGAATATTTAACTACACTGGTGTTCAGAATTAAGAGAATTTGTATATTTTGTCGAATAACTAGCACTCTCTAATTGTGGTTTTGTAGAAACGCAGCAGAGGTTTGATGGTCTGGGCAGGCATTATGTTGGATGGCCGCACAGACCTCCATGTCTTTGAAAGAGGCATTGTGACTGGTGTGAGGTATAGGAATAAGATCTTGAAGCTTTGTGTTCACCTTTCCAGAAGGGCAGTTGGCGATGATTTTATTTTAATGGATGACAACGTGAGGCCACATAGAGATCATCTGATCGACGAATTTCTGGAAAGTGTGGATATTCACCCGATGGATTGGCCAGCCAGATCTCAACATTATAGAACATGCTAGAAACACTCAGGAGAGGACAAATTCAAATAGCAATCAACCATCCGAGAACCATCTAGGGATTGAAAATAGTGTTGCTGAACGAATGGGACCTCTGGAAGGCGTAAATTCCAGCATGGAATCCCAGAGAGAGGCCTATATATCTGTAAGAGGGGAGCATACCTCCTATTAATTCATTTTTTATTCTATTCTGCAGTTGCTGTTTCATCTCTTTCACCTCCGATGACTGTTACGCGCGATCATATGTGTGTATGTATTATAACTGTTGAATGATTTTTTTTTGTATTATATCAACCTATGCACAAAGTAAATTTTATTAAAATCTGTTCAATTTGAACACCTGTGTATTTTAAGTGATAAGGTTATCAAGACCATTTTGGCAATAGATTATCATCCTTTCATTGCTCGATGAATGAAAAAAATCCCACAATAAGTGTGACAATTCCGTTTAAAAAGGTTCATCTACAAAATCACATTTCATTTTCTGAATATTTTATTTTAAACACTATTTTTTTATATCAAATTCAGTAGCTGCTGTGAATTATACGCATTCATGAAAATACTTCTTTCCACAGATGGGGCCTTTCGAAAAAACGTTGACCAAAGATGACCAGGATGCTTTGAGCAGAGCGGTGGAACGACTCAGAAGTATATGCCAGGTGAGTGATAGGAAGATTGAATTTGTACCCGTCTCTTTTCTATTTGTAAATGTTAGTTAAATTTATTGGCAAAAGCCTTTCTTAAGTATCTAACAACTATATTGTGAAGGGTGTCCCAAGATAAACACAAGATGTGAATTTGACACCATTCGTGCTGTAAAGTGTTGGCAACCCAATTAAAAGAACTATTTGACAATTTATAATTTAGGGTTACTAAAAATGGAGAGTTACACGATATAACGACGTGTTAACGCAAGATTTGAATAAAATAAAAAATAGTTTTTTTTCTTTAAATTGTTATATTTTTATTGAATCGCTTACACACGATAGGGTTATGTATGGAATAGCACATAGTAACAAATGGCCTCCACAGCTTTGATGGCGCATAGCATTCTTTTGACGAAATTTTCCAAGCCCATTTTGTATAAATCTAGTAGAATTTCATTGATGCAGAGTTGAATTTCCTCCCTGAATGCACGCATACTTGTGGGCTTATTAGCATAGACTTTAATTTGAAATAACCCCATAAAAAGAAACACAATGGTGGTAAATCACTCGATCTAGGGAGCCAATTCTCAAATTTTCGAACTGTGGCCTACAAGACTGTCATTATTTTTAAAACATTGTTCAACAATGAAAGCACATTTTTTTCATCGGGTAACGCTTTCTTTTTGCTAACTCTAAACTATCAGTTGTCAAATGGTCTTTTTTTAATAGGGTTGCCAACACTTTATTGCAGGAATGGTGGCAAATTCAAATCTTGCGTTAATTTTGGGACGCTCTTTATTATATAAAAAAAAACAATTATTTATGACAATTATTTATAACAATTATTTTGACGAAATCAGTCCCGCTAGTTTGATTTTATTAGAACATCAATATCTTATTACTTTCTATTTTTTTTTTTTTGTACAATACAAAAAAAGTGTGTTTTGAATTTTATTTCCTAAGAAACAGATATTTGTTATAGTTGAAAGAATGTTATACCAACTTTTATGAATATTTTTTAATCAATTTTTATTATGAATACTTTTTCTATTGCAGGCAGCTCATCAGAAGGGCGTGAGAGTTCTGGTGGATGCAGAATTTACTTACCTCAATGAAGGACTGAGCGCCCTAGCCTTAGGGGCAGCGGCTGCTTTCAACTCCAGCATTCCGGTCGTTTGGAATACCTACCAGTGTTATCTCAAGGTCAGCTAATTTTACCTCTTTATTCATTTTTCATTCTAAAACTACACTTAAAGCATCCAGTTATAATTATAATGAATAACTCGTTAAAAAATGCCAATGCTATCATATTTGTTCCCTCGAAGCAATACATAACATGCTTATATATGGCTGCAGTGTTACGAATCTGAAATATAGCTTCTCTGAAATGTTAGTATTATGGTAGGAAAAAGAAATTTGCAAATATTAGCGAAGGATGTAAAGTCATTAATTTTGAATCTGGCGATGAAAAAGTACAACTACGAGGACGGTACCTTCAAGGAGTAGCTGAGTTCTTGACTCGCAATCTCCTCCACTAAGAAAAAATTACTGAAGAATTAAGGAATACCTAAAATATGGTTCACTTTAGTTATGATAATATTAATATACCAAGTGGGGAAAAGATGAGAGAAAACTGGAAACAGACTCATCACACGATCAACTTCAACATTTCCTCATGCCTCGATCGGGGTCAAGTGGTGCTGAAAGGGTTGAGCCTGTACAAGCAAGCAGAATTTTGATGATGATTAGCTTTTTTTAATAGGATTTTCATGTGTCTGCACGAAACTCACTGCCTTTACTAGTTTCGGGTTCTTCAGAATAGTGCTGATTTCTTTCAGGGCTCCCATAGTTTCTTAAAATAAATTGTTATCTTCTGGGCTCAGCTTTGTCATCTCTCTAACTGGCTTTTCCAGATTTCTAATCTTTTTCTTTCTTAGGTTGGGACTCTTGCCGTCTGGTTACGTATGCGCGGGTTCTAGTAGTTTTTCTACTGTTTGGTATTGATGGAGATCGCTTATAAAAATGGAGATTCTGAAAAGTGCAAGATATATGGATATATCTCTATTAGAAATTTAGATCCGGTGATTTTTCTGGAGAATTATATGTGATATTCTGTTTGAAGACTATATAAACCCAAGATAGTACTCAATCGGAGGGAGGGGTGTGAAGACTTCTCACTGGAATTCTCTTCAAAAAGCGAGTTGATGAGACATAGATGTCAGAATGCTTTTGCTAACACTGTTGCTCTTATTTAATAGCGAATTTTAGCTGTTTAATAATGAATTAATAGAATTTTACAAGTGGTTTTCTTTTCAGCTTTTCCGGAAGAAAAGCTATTCGCAGAATAAAACCTTTTTTCCCATTGTCCAGCTTGTTGAAATAGATTCACACCATGAGATATGAAATTAGAGGAGAAAATGGTGAAAGAGCTGAAATATCTCGGGATGCAAACTATCTTTCTTAGCCTTCTGGCTTGCATTCATGAATTTTTGAAACAATTGTCTAAGAAATTAATCCTCTAAGCAATTAATTATCGTAATCTAGAAACTTTTATCTCTGAGAAATGAGATTTTATGATTTATGAGCAATAATTTTTAACATAATTTGAATTACTTTAATTCGATGATGAAGATGCATTGTAACTGTTCCTATTTTTGTTCATAACTTATGACTGAAAAGTATCGGTTCTTTGCCAAGGCGTGAATAAATGTAATAAAACTAAAATGTTTTCTAGTATTCATTTTGAAATCTCAATTAAATTTTTTTGAATTCATTAATTGTTAAATAGAAAAGTAAATAATGAAAAGACAAGCTCGTACAAAACAGATTTTTAAGAATTTATTGTTGGAATTACAACTCCTTTAAGAATAAAGCTATACTAATAAATTGGAAAGCATATTCCATGCCTTGATATCAAATCAAGTTAAAGTTTTTCGAGTCAAACTGTCTTTCCCCCAGAACATTTTCAATTTTTCGCCTCACTTCTTTAATTTTTCTATAATACGTTGCCTGAAATAATCTACCCCTTTTTTTTACTACTTTTTTACTTAACTACGTTTTTGATGAACAAACAAAGTGAATAGAAAACTTCAAAGATTTAGAGGATCTTATTTCCTTTTTATTTTTTTTCTCCTCAGGAAGCTGATTCTCGCGTTCGCATCGAATTGGAGTTACTAATGGAGCGGCTGGGTGTGTGTTTTGGAGGCAAGATGGTTCGTGGCGCCTATATGTTACAGGAGCGCCAACGGGCCCAACGGTTGGGACTGACCGACCCTATCTGTGAAAGCTACGAAGCAACTAGCGAGACATACGACAGGTGAGGAGAAATGCTCTTAAATTTTAAATAATCCAGTTAAAATATAAATCGCCGGCGTCCTGGCATAGGTGGTAGCGTGTCTTCCTCGTGATCTGAGCGTCCCGTGTTCGAGTCCCGGTTTGGGCATGGTTGTTCTTTCGTTGTTCTATCTGTGAGATGTGTGAATGTGCCCTCCTGTAAAAAGGGGTTGTGCAAGCGAATGAGTGATGCGTGAGTAGCTAAGTCGTACTCTTGGCCCTAGTTGGCGCCACTATAAAAACAAGAGACATTCCCCCTCAGGCTTAAATCGGCTGTCTCTGAACGGCGAGGCTTGTCCGTGGCAAGTGCTATAAGAAACAACAACAACAAAATATAAATCAATATGATTAAAAAATCACATATTGAGTAGGATTCGAATTCTTTACTAGTAGATTACAAAACATTTCGAATACGGGTATTAATATTTTAAGAAAGATGCGAGAAATTAATTATTCATGGTTAAACATCTTTATAATTGTTTAGTTCAGATATATTTTCATATAAAATGAAATAATGACAAGAAATAATATTTGTTTTAATGAACAAAAGGTTATTATAAGTAAAGTAAAAATGAAATCAACGATCGCCAATTTCAAGTTATCATGTGAGAATATTATTTTTTATGTCTTTATTTGTCTTAATTAATTTAAGTCATTTACCAGTTTAAACCGGTTTGTATACTATTTCCAAATGATAAACTATTTACCAATAAATTCTTAAACATATTAATTTATATAGAATTTTTTATGAAAACTATATTTTTGTAAACACAAACTGCTATTTTCTAAATTCTGAGATCATAAAATAGTTTCATAATGGATTAATCTTAGAGCTGGAGTTAAATCCTTCAATGCTTCCCACTTAAGAATGAATGAAGTGATATTTCCCCACTCGGGGGAAGAGAAAATACTTTTATCAAAACTGTTATTAAACGCGAGTAAAGTTTTTTAATATATAATAAAAATTAAATTATTTAATTTCCTCCGAAAAAAATTACATTCCATGCAAGTAGCAACTGTCATAGTTCTACTTCAACCTTTTAAAAACGCATCTGCTGTCAAAGAAGCATACATAATAATAATGCAATACTGGTAAAAGCAAGTAAAAAAAATATATGCGATTAAAAGATGTTGATGAAAATTGCCATTTATGCTTTATTCATTGCCTACTCGATTTTGAGCTTCAATTATTCATGGAGTACGCGAGCTTCAAATCTCCCTAACCAAAAACAAAATCATGTTCTCACATGATAACAAGATCTCGTAAGACTTCTTTATTATATACCCAAATCGTATCAATTTTATTGCACAATTGCAGAGTTATAGTTGGCAGGATATTGAATTTTTTTTCCCTCCAATGACGCCATGTATATTTTTACTGTGATAATATATTCATATTAATTCTGGCCTCTTTTGATGATCAGCTTGTTCGCCAGAGATAAGAATTGTGATTTAATTGAATTAAATCTTTTGTATAGTATTTGGTGATCATGATTTCCTGAACAAAATATTTTGAGCATTAAATTGTAGTAGATATTTAAGCTGTATTATTTTAATAGCCTGTGGCTGCACAACATATTTACCACTACTTTTAATGAAACATTCTTAGCGCTATTTTGTAACGAAATCGTATTGCTTATATTATGTTGTATACTTACCACTATTTTTAATTATTTATCTTGTATATATAAATATCAATTGTGAATGAAGTTAGTTAGCTCAGATTTGTTTTGTTTGAATGGTAACCAGTTATCAATAAGCCTAAAACCTCTTTTGTTCATTGCGTAGTAATTATCTTAATGAAGCCAAGCCCCATGTTATCATTGTGCTATTAAAAACATAAACTGTTAGGTTCGTTTTCCGTTTAACATTCTCAATTAATTTCTTTATTTCTGAAATAAGCTAAAAAAGTGTTAAACATAATCCTTCTTCGCTTTTAACAGTAGAAGAAATCGAGGCTATTAATTACTAATGGAAACAAAGAAACGGTTTGAATTTTTGTGCAATAGTGAAATTTATTATTAAAAATTATGCAGAAAATATTTTTAAAAAGTTCTGAATATTTAAGTAAACAATTTCTCGGTAATAAATTAGTACCATTAAAAAAACATTTTTTTTTAAAATTATGTGAAACCAGTTTTGTGCAATAATATTTTTAGAGTTATCACATAAAAATACTAAATACTCGCTTAATTTTTAATGAATTACAAATACCAAGTCATCTTCTTACTTCGAAGGATTTTTTCGTTCTAAATTTAATAGTTTTAAATTAAATAGTTTGGCCTTTTGAGCATGAGCACGCGCATATTAGTAAAGAATATTCAATGCAAAGAAATTATAATCAGATTATATATGCACAATGCAATTTGTCATGTCCTGTTTTCTGAATGAAAGTTTTCTCTCGACTCTCACTGTATTCTCCGAATATGAGCTCAAACTTTTATAGTAAATCTGAGAGTAACCACAAACGAACCTATTCCACCCCGCCCATAAGCATTTGAATAAATTTAATGATCGGAACTCTGCGACAACATAATCAGGAGCTAATGGTTGAATCCTAAGGACCATGGTACAACACCTCCGGTAGGAAGCTCGTTCCGTTATTGGCCGGAGGTAGCCAACCCCCCACCAATTCTGCACCGACCAGAACGACGATAAACAACCGTCATGCTGAAAGCTTTTATTTTTGAAATGCCACCTGGGTGCGGGGATTAATCCTGAGGTGCAAGAAACTGAATAAGACTTTCAGCTGAATACTTGTTACACATTCAAAATTAGAATTATAGAAATAAATTTTATTAAAATCAAGTATGTCAGTTATTACTGGTTCTGCAAAGTAAAATATCCTCTGTGCACTGACTAGACTTCCCTTTTTCTCTGCAGAGTGATGTCTTTCCTGCTGGACCGGGCAGGGCCCCGCTGCCAGTTCATCGCGGCAACACACAACGAACGCAGCATAAGACTCATCATCCAAAGGTAAGAGGTGAAGGCTCAGTCATCGGTTTCAGGCTTCAAAAGACTCTTTCATCAATGGTTGAACTTAATTTAATTATGTTAACATCCTGTTAAAAAAAAATGCGAAAAATATTTTGGAACAAATTTCGTAATTAAATAAGCTGAGGTTAAGCTGTTGTACACACTCATGAAGAATCCTGAGACTAGTTAATAAATTTAATGCATAAGATTCATACATTTAACATAGATTCACACACAGAAATAATGCATGATGCATAAGATGCATAAGATTCATACATTTAACATAGATTCACACACAGAAATAATGCATAATGCATAAGATACATAAGATTCATACATTTAACATAGATTCACACACAGAAATAATGCA
>JAPMOR010001233.1:506280-524040 GCA_026543865.1 Argiope aurantia
CCGTGGAATAATACCCTTTCGTTGTGTTCTTTTGCTACCATAAAACATTTCATATATGTCTTAACATCAGTGAATTAGGATTTAGATTCTTAACAAAGTCTTCTTTAAGATGATTTTTTTAAAAAAATAATTTTGAAACATTTATTGTTTTTATAACAGAATACTTGAGGCAACCTTAGGTACAGTGAACGATTTCAACAACAAGTAAAAGATATCACATGTGCAGGCAAATTGTTAATATATTTGTATCCGCAAATCGCAAATGGAATAATGCGCACTCAATGATTGTAAGTTATCCTCAGTGGCGGAATAATAAGCTGTCACTGTGTTCTTTTGCAGTATTAAAACATTTAGTATATGTCTTTATCAGCAATGAAGTAGGATTTAGAATCTTAACAAAGTCATTGTTACTGATGATATTTTGAAAAATAATTTTGAAACATTTATAGTATTTATATACTACTTCCTTTTTTTTAATTTTATTTCATTAAATTCCTTTTCCTTTGACTTTTTTCAATTTTCCTTCTTTATTCTTTAAATTTATTTTTTGCTCTGCATTTCCAACATATTTTTCATATTTTCTCCCCTACTTTTTTATATAGGAGGTTTTATTATTTTGCTTTTTCTTTTAAAGAGGTTGGTGCTGGTAACAAAAACAACTTCATTTCCTCTTTTGTTACATAATTTTATTGTTATGATAGATTAACATTTAAATTTATATTCAAATCAAATTATTTTATAATCTACTGGTTACCTTGCTATCATTCGAATTTCATTATTTTAGTGAATTTCACCAATAGTATCCTTTTTGTGTAAATAACGTCACAACCAGATGAAATGTGTAATTGTTTGCTTCATCTAACATCTAGTATTGCATCATCTTATACAACATGATCACTGTCTTAGCCTGCATATAAAAGCAGTTGTAGATTCGGACATTAAATTAATATGCGTTTTACGTATATTTACATGGGCACATTCATTATACACTGTTGGTCAAAAGCATTGAAAGTTTGAGAAATTTCGCGTTTTTCCAAGAATACCCCCCAAAGTAATATTTTTTCCTTTAAAGCGATATTTTTTATGTCAATATGTTAAATTAGTCTAAAGGCAAGATATAATTAAATTATTGAACAAAAAAATTATTTAATTTCAAAAAGAACAAAATACAAACAAAATATACAGGTTTTCAGTTTCGAAATCCATTTTGGTTCCCCGGTATAAAATGAAGTATAGAAAAAAATGCAAGTTCTTTTAATCAGGAAAGATAATAAAAGAGTTCAAGTTAACTGAAAAGCATTTAATATTTGGTTGGGCCTCTTCTGGCTTCGATCACAGCAGTCACTCTATTAGGCATGGAATCCACAGGTTTTGCAACACTTCTTACGGTATTTCATGGAGAAAAACAATAATTATTTTTTCTTGATATTGTCGTTTTGTTCTGAGATAATTCTCAGTTATTTTCTTTCCCATTATACTTAACAAATTCTCAATGGGATTTAAATCTGGAGAGTTTCTTGTCCATGCCAGAACATTAATACCATGTTTTGCAAATGCAGCCTTAACCTAAAATAACGAATATTTTGATATAGAGATCAGAACCGAACTGAAATGAACTTTAAAATTTATTGTAAAGTTTGTTTTACCTATTTCGATGTATGGCATCGATATTACTGAAATATCTTTTTCTGCTTTGGGAACATGTCACAAACACTACGAAGCAATTGATCCTTCAGCATACCAACATACTTGTCACTATTCATGGTTCCCAGTACAAAATGAAGTCATCCAGTTCACTGATATGACATACACCCCCACACTATTACCCTTTATGGGTGTTTTGATGTACGAACCAGTCATTCTGGCACCATGCTTCCTTCGCTTTAAGCCAAACGTGGCCAGGCTTGTCAGACATTAATGAAGACTTTCGTCGCTGAATAAACTTGCCTCCATTCCAAAATACTCCAATTTTTGTGCACCTGGGTCCATTTCACTCATTTTTTCCGCTTTGCTTTCGTCAGCATTGCTATTTTTCTTGGTATTTGTGCCTTGTAACCAGCTTCATAGAGCCCCCTGCGAACTGTTCTGGGTCTTGGACTCATTCCATTCTCTTGCAATTGTAGCAGAGCTTGCATATCTAATTTTACGGCATAATAGTGTCAGTGTAGCATCAGCACGTTTAGAAGATAACCTCGGACGACCATTTCTAGGCTTTTTATCTTCGGCTCCTTCGGTATCGAATCTCTATGAGGCGTGAAACAGCTGACTCACTTCAATCGCACCAATGAGGAATCCTAACATTCGAAATGTTTTCTTGATGCCTTAAAATAAAAGCCAGGCTCTTCTCACGAGTTAATTTACACGTTTTAAAAAGGAATGAACAGTTTAAATTGAAAAGCAATGCACAACGAATGCACTTTGACAGCGCAACAAACGAAATGAAATCCTTCGCAGTCAGAGCAATTTTATAATAAACTACCAGGATGACACAATCGTTGCAGACGATTGCTTCACAATGGATGAAGCATTAGTTTGAAACTTCTCCATCACATTTATGCTAGAAAATATCACTTTAAAGGAAAAAAAATGTTACTTTTTGGGAGCTTCTTGAAAAAACGTGAAATTTTTCAAACTTGCAATACTTTTGACCAGTAGTATTAATATTGCTACAGAAATCCAATCGGTATGTGTGTGTTGAGAGGCCAATAAGTTCAATAACGCATAATGATTCTTTATTTCATAAGAAAATATGAAGTATAGATAAGAAAACACAATCAAACACAAAAATAATCAAATTATAAGACAACATTTGAAGAAATCAGCAACATGAAAGCAATCAGGAAATCGTTATTAAACAACCACAACCGCACAAAACATTCATAGTACATTTAGAAAGTTGTTTTAAAGAGACAGTATCCACTCGGCTGGCTCCATTAGCTTTAGCCTCTAGCTTGTATAGGTTTGCCGACAAAGTATCGAAAGGTCTAGAAAAATCTATCGCTTTAATTCCTATATTTTCAAGAACTTTCATTTTCGTCTTAAATAATCTCCAAGTTTATTGTCTCCATTCTTTTTTTTTTTTTTTTTTTTTTTTGTTATGGGACTAACCGAGCAGGGTAGAAATATTACAAATTCAAAGCACTATTAAGCATACTAGATATATTTCGTAATTCACTTAATATCTTAGTGAAAGAGTTTTATTTTTAAATTCTACAAAGTCTTCAATCAAATTATAGCATTGTCAAAGAATATGAAAAAATAAATAAATAAACGAATACTATTTCCTAATTCTTAAAGATGGAAGAAAACACACAATGTTAAATATTTATAGGAATAATAAAAATGATTCCGCTTTCATTGAATTGTAAAAGGTATTCTGGTAAATATATGTATAAAAATATTTTTTCAAAACTAAAGAAAAATACTCAAAAAGAATTGTATGGCATTAAATTGATATTATCGAAAAAATGATTCCCCCCCCCCTTATGGAAAAAAAATGTGCGATCGTATATTCCGAAATTATAGAAGAAAATACCAAAACTTAAATTTTTTTAAACTGAAATTAAAATTTAGAAAAATTCGTACATTTGTGCAATTTGTACATTTGCACCCACTTCTTAAGCACATTCATATTAAATTTGGTAGCTTTAGGTTTAATGAACTGCTTTATAAGGCATTAATTGACACATGCGCATGCGCATGGGCTTTCATTATTATCAGAGAGGCATTCTTGAAACTGAGCTTTTCGCTTTCGCTGATTGTACTTGACGCTGATCGATACTTTATTTGCATTTCTACGCTATCAGCAGTTAAACTTTGTCTTACATTTTAAAGAATTTTTTCCCAGGTTTTTACAATTATACATATTAAATGAACCCATCTCTTAGCTTTTCCAATGAATTATTTACAATAATTTTTATTCCATGCAATGCCAATAATAATAATTATAAACTTTTATCTGAATGCGTATTTTTAATTTGCCTATTTTCTTCACAAAACATTACTTTTATTTTTAAAAAACGGAAAGCAATTTTGTTCAGAATTGGTCTCTATAGCTACGAGAAACAGATTATATCGTTTGAGAAGTAACATCTACAATCTGTGTAAATTCCTCACACACGGTTAATGACTCGAAATCTTTATTTTAGAATAATATTATTAGATATGTAACTTAGAAAATCAAATTAATATTTCTATTTATTAGATTCTCTGCAATAGACATAAACAACTTAACTATTAGGATTCAAACTCGAAATGAAATGACTGCCTAAAAAATGAGTATAAGTCCAATATTTCTACAATGTCGCCTATATAGTATCAAATATCGTTTACATTTTATACCTTTGAATTTTTCTGTCTTTTTGCTTCAGGTACCACGCAGGGTTTTAATTTAATATAAAGAAGATATTTATCGGTTTGTAAATACAATGTCTGCAATCCTTTCAGGTTTTGAAGAAATAAAACTGTACATAATTGACGAATAATAAAAAAAAAACAAATAAAATTTTCTTCATTTGATGAAAGATTTTTTTTATCTTTCTTTTAATAGTTAGGGTTTTTATGAGTTTATATTAACAGTTTTCAATTTATTACAGTAATAAAATAATGAAAGTTCTGTTTCTATTGTAAAAAAAGTTTCATTTGAAATCCTAAATTTGGGGGGGGAGTGGGGGGGGTTCACTTATTTTATCAAAAACAAAACAAAAAACATTAAATTAATAAATTTTAATTGTAAATTGATAAATGATTAAAACACTTCTGAGTTTTTTTTTACAATAATACTTAATGATTAAAGTATAGTTTTCAAAAATTCAAGCAAAATTAAGTCATAGTCCTGAAGAGTTTCGGTTCTAAATACATAAATTAATTGGAAAATTGACACAAAATCTAATAATAATCTCTAAGACTTTAAACAAACATATTAAAAATCCTTAATAGCATGCGTAAAACAAGAGCGTTATGGAAACAACTAACATAAAAAGAAAAAAAGAATTTTTATGGCTTACAAAGTGTTTAAATACACTACATTTTAGGGAGTGAACGGGTGAAAAACTCTTTCCCTCAATTGGCCTCGAATGGAATAATACTTTCAAAGGAAAATGCTTACAAATTTTGCACAAAGGGCACAAACCACAACGACTTGCCTCGATGTACAATTGCAAGACACTAAAGGTCCTCTGAGCGAAAGTGCTGTGCAAACTTGCTGTGAATGATCTTTAAGTCTGGCAATGGAAAACAGACTTTCCTTTTAACACATCATAGAAAAAAAGTCTTTCTTTCTTTTTTTAATAAAATCAGGAGCAGCACTCTTGGATATAGAAAGATAGACTCAATTTCTTTTCATTAATGAATCGAATATTCTGTACACAGAGATGCTCTTAACGAACCTTGAAATACCTTGCTATCTGACATCTCTCTCAGCAAATGGAAAATTAATCAATTCAGAATAACTAGAATCCTTTTTGGACGGTCATTCAAATTTGCAAGTACTTTGGTGAGATTCTGTGATCGAATAGCAGTACAGGAAAGAAATTCTTGTAGCTTATACAAGCCTTTTTAGGGTAGTTGTTGGCAACAACTTTATTAACATGGATGAGAATATGAGAGAGCGTTCACAGCCTGTGGAAGAATCTTTTGAAGAAGAATATTCAAGGCAGGTCAATTAATTAAGAAGGCAGGTCACTGGCTTACTCACAATCCCATAGAGCATATTTAGGATTTACTAGGAAGATTCATAATATGACATAAACCATTTTTCGTTGTTTTGAATAATTTAAAATTTTCACTGCTGATAAAAGTGGGCTGAGCTGTATTTATAATACAGATTTATTTACGATATAAAAATTAGTAATGGGATTGTAAATTTCACAGTTCTTTTACATCTTTTTTTATGCTGGATTGTAGCAAAGGTCAGTGAGCTAAGGTCTGTAATTTTTATTCTTTTATATTTGTGATGATCATTACATTTTCATTTCATGAACTGTTTTGAAGTTATTGCTAATATTTCTTTCAACAACTTTTTTTTTAAACTGCGCATTGTGGATTGCATTTTTTCTGTTAATCACTCACCATTTATTTCAGTCCGATTAGAGCGATTAATTTTGATTTAAGCGTTTACGAGCATACTTATATAGAGATTAGTCAATTACAAAGGTCAGAAAGAAAGGGGACTGCATGTTAGAAACTCTCACATCTCTCATTCTTAAGTCTAGTCAAGCGAGGCTGGAAATTTGGAATACAATATTATTACAATTTTCCAAAAGCAGAATTATTATTAGCATTTTTACTTGCTTAGTAAAATGTTCAAATAAAAAAAGTCCCAAATTAACAGTATTTAAGAATAAAATAAATGTTCACGATTTATTTATCATTATTCACATATGTCAGTTGTTTTTCTTTAAATGATTATTGTATGTATTTTATTTTAAATACTAGCTTAATGAAATGCTTTCTTTTTTCTTTTTTTTCACATTTCTGTAATGTAATGGAAAAAAAATTTGTGCAAAGAAAAAAAAAACTGCTCGATTCTTTTTTTATTTAAACCCATTTTATTTTCTCGTATACGAAGTAAATAAAATAATGTAATCGTCAAGAAATTCGAACTCGAGATTTTGGAGCATCTCCACTTTCCATATCTCTCGGAGTTCAAAAAACACATATTTAGAAAACGTCAGCGTGTCTTTGACAAAGATATCTCAAAAACACTTTGATCTATTCAAGTAAAATTTGGTATATTCTCTTTATACCAAATCTAAATATTTCTGTCAAGTTTTGAGCAAAAACTCTTTGGTGGAAGTGTGTATATATTGTTGTTAGAATATAAGATAACTACGAAATGGAAAGAACAACTGGGTAAATAAAATTTGGCACACAAATTTAACTACTATGGCGTAGACACCACCTGACATGACTGTTTGAACTTACAGAAACATGTAAACGCGATAACTCAAAAGTGCAATGATTTGAACATATCAAATTTGGTATACGATTTTGTTATTACAAGCATAATTCTGCGTCAAATTTTTGTTTCAAACGGTTGGGAAAGTTGATTCTAGAACACAAATTGAATTTCTCAATACTATTAAGCACATTCTAGGGATTAACAGCCAAAAAAAATCGCCAAGAATCATACTATAGATTCAGTAAGTTTGTTAAATTCACGCTGAAGGTTAATATACCGTCACTATTGTACCCCATGGCCATGCATGACGTGGAATAACACCTTCATCTGAGAGAGTTTAGAGGAGACCACTCCCCCTGATTAAATTGTTCAATTTATAATATATCAAATTTTCTGACCAAGTTGAATAAGATTTCATTCAAAACTTTCAAAGGAAATTTATACAGTTTTTTTAATTATATTTTTGAAATAGGAACTTATATTGCCTATTAGATCAAAGAACCATCCGTATTCTATATATTCGTCTATCTATCTATTAAATAAAAAAATTTCATGTAACCATTTTGTTTTGTTCGCTTTATGATTGACAGATAGCGAATCACCTGACCCATGACATTTCAGATAATCTGCCATGGGTATTGTTTGAAATATTTAATGAAGATTACAGACGTTGGACAAAAATATGGAAACACCTCGTGAAATACATGATTATAAAGAAATATACACATTCTAGAGAAACGTATGGGAACTGCTGGTGTTTTCGTCTACTGATTCTACCTACAGGACGCTTTGAATACCGTGTGTAGGTCATCCGATTTCGGTACGCTGCTTTGTGAAGTTGCAATTGTATAATGTCAAAGTTAACAGAGTTCGAATATGAGCAAATTATTGGAGTACGTATGGTGAGCACTTCCGTCAGCAAGGTAGCTGAGATGTTTATTGTTTCAAGAGGTATTGTATCGAAGATTTCGCATACTTGCAGTGCAGAAAAATATTTTTCGCTAAATCACAGCATGGACGAAAGTGTAAATATAATGATCGTGACAGACGATCATTAAGGGGGATCTTGAAGAAAAAGAAGCAGACCACAGCCACCAAAGTTAATGTTAAAATGAATATCCTGCTCACAAACCCTGTCAGTACCAAAACAATCAGAAGGAAGCTCCATGAGAGATACTGCCCGAGATGCAATTCAAAAACCATTCAATAGTGATTCTAAAGCTCGTAACAGGAAAAAGTGGTTTAATTCTTAAAGCCTGGACTATGGAGCAGTAGAAGGCAGTAATATTTTCAGATAAATCTTGTTTCACAATGTTTTCTACTTCTGGTCGCGTTTACGTCTGGTGAAAGCCATTCCAAACTTATAATACAGACTATTGTTGCCAAGAGTGAAACATGACGGAAGTTCTGTGACGGTTAAGCAGCCATATCGTGGTTTTCTATGCGCTCCGTGATAACTCTGCAAGATAGCATTACTTCCAAGCGTTGTGTAAACGTTTTGGCCGATCAAGTCCATCCCAGGGTACAAACTTTGTTCCCCAAAGGTAATGGTGTTTTCCAAGACGACAATGGTCCTGTTCACACAGATCACATTGTCCAGGACTGGTTTTCTTAGAACGAGGATTATTTGTCACATCTCTCCTGGCCACCATAACTACCTATCCCCAATATTATTAAACCATTATGGCTTACATTGGAGAAGAATGTGTGTGGTTGTTATCCACCACCTGAACTAGCCACCGTTTTACAGGAAGAATGGTAAAAGATTTCCTTGGCAACAATAGAGAAATTGTATTTATTCATTCCGAGTAGATTACAAGCTGTTTTGAATGCCAACGATTTTCTTACACCATATTAGACAAGGGAAAATGTTTTTTTTTTTTTTTCCAGCTGTTTCCATATTTTGTCCAAACCCTGTATTATTACGGCGTAATAAGTATTTGTACTGTACTTGATGAAGAAATGAAAAATAAAGAAATGAAAAAAAGAAAAATAAAGCTTCAATTGACCCCAGATAGGTTTAAAACAGTAACATTTGTTAATTCTACATTTAGATATACCATTATGGCAACACTAATGAATATCTTTCCGGTTTGTTTACTTATTTCTAGTAAAGGAGATTTTTCATCGCTTGATTAGCAATCGTCTGAATATCCAAGCAATACACGTGTTAACCCTGCATTGTTTTTTAAATAGTAATAGAGCGTCCATCTATATAAAATAAAGGAAAAATGTGACGAAAGGAACAGCGAGGATCGGGCAACTTGAAAAGAAAAGCTAATTGTGAAGCTGCTAAGTTGGTGGCAAAATATAAAAAAACTAAATCAATATTTAGAATTGGAGATATGAACAAAGAATGTTTTCATTGTGAGACTTTCAGTTTTGAAATGGAAGTAGGCCGATCGGAAAATGTGTGTTCTCGTCATGGAAAGATTAAGCTTCCAGCTTTGAACGAATGGCCAGTGAAGTTTCAAAACTTGCTAACTGGAATTGACGAACATCGCATACAGTATCGAACAACATCGGGGTTGACGAGAGAAAGGGAGCAGTAGGAAACGCCTCCTAATCTCCAAATATTAAAAAAAAAGAAAAAAAAAGGTAGCTGTTAGCCAATCTAGATCATTCGGCCTAGAATGACCATAGTTGATCCAAATATATTTTAGAGACTTGGAATGTGAATTTTAAACCTTTTTTTTTTCTTTCTAACCTTCAAGTAATATTTTATTCAGCTAAAATAGGTTTTAATCAACTAAAATTGTTACTAAAATAAGGCGCAAAAATTAAACACTTTATGCACTCTAATCAAAAATAAAGCACCTTTGCAAATACATGTATACGTAAACTTCTTTTTTAAGCATAGAATGTTTTCTGCTTTACAATAGTTTTTATTGATTTTTTAAAAAAATTAATTTAAAATGTGTATTTTTAAATTTTAATATTTATTTCTGCATTTACATAGCATCTTCAATTATAAAATGAATTATGCATTTTGGTTTCGACAGAAATATAAAAATGAGAAAGTATCATTACCAAAAAATTAAGTCAACAAATATATAGAAGTAATAATAAAAATCTGTGGTCTTTTTTCGACATTTCTTAAAATTAATAAATTATCAATTTATTTATTTTATCATTTTTTTAATTTATTAAGTGCGGTCATGACGTGATTATGACCGCACCAGAGGAATGAACAGACTTTGAATACGGAATGACAGTTGAAGCTATATGCATGGGACATTCCATTTCGGAAATCGTAGGGAATTCAACATTCCGAGATCCACAGTGTCAAGTGTGCCGAGAATACCTACTTTCAGACATAACTGCCACCATGAACAAGATAGAGGTCGACTGGCTGCACTTAATAACCGAGACTAGCGAAATGTGCTTTTCAGTGATCGGAGATAAGAACACTGCCTAAAATAACAGCAAGAATCAATGTGGAACATACGATTGACTTATCCATTAGGACAAAGTGGCAAAATTTGAATTTAACGGGCTATGACAGCACAAGATCGATTCCAGTATCTTTACTAACAGCATGACATAGCTTGCAACGCTTCCCTTAGGCTCATGATAATATCGGTTGGACCCTAGACGATTGGAAAACCGTGGCTTGGGCAGATAAGTCACGATTTCAGTTGGTAAGAGCTAATAAGTATGCAGCAGACCCAACGAAATTATGGCCCAAATTGCCATCAATCAAACTGGCAATGGCTCCATAATAGGACTGTTTTTAAATGGAATGGAATGGATCCTCTGGTTCAAATGAACGTATCATTGACTGGAAATGGTTATGTTCAGCTATATGAAGACCCCTTACAGCCATTCATGGACTTCACGGCAGAGTCACTGTCATCCAAACATCGATGGAATTTTTATGGATGATAATGCGCCATATCACAGGACCGCAATTGTTTGTAATTAGTTTAAGGAATATTCTGGACAATTCCAGCGAAATATTTAGCTACCTAGATCAACCAACATGAATCTTATTGAACATTTATTTGACATAATCAGGAGGTAGGTTCGCGCACAAAAATCCTGTTCCAGCAACACTTTCGGAGTTATGGGCGTCTATAGATGCAGCGTGACTCACTATTTCTGCAGGCTACTACCAACAACTTTCAGAGTCCATGCCACATCCAGTTGTTGCACTTCACCGGCCAAAAGGTGGTCCAACACGTTATTCGTGGGCATTCCACGACTGTTGTTACCTCAGTATATGGTGGTCCCTTGTATCTATGTCACCTTGGATACATTTCTCCGAATTCTTCCTCCTGTTTGTTTCCATTCTTGCTACATTGGCTAAATAAATTGTTCTGGACATGCTTTCAATATATTGCAATTCAATGTATGGAAAAAAAAATGAAACTTAATTTATAATTATAAGGAAAATTAAAGACTTTTTAAGGGCCTTTCTCAAAATTAGCACTTTCAAAGTATTTAAAAGTAGCTTTCAAATTTCAACACTCTTTATGATGCTATGTACCATATAAAAAGTTGGCAACTACTTAATTTCAAAAGTTATTTAATGATAATATCTAAAAATACTATCACACAAAAATCATTGTTCTCATTTTTAATTTCGAAAATTATCTTTTCAATAGCATAAATTTTCTATATTATTTTTCAGTAATTTTAACAAACTTTTAAACATGATTTACAACAAAAAATTTTATTGGTAAAATTTAATTAGAACTTCATTATTTAAAATTTTTAGACTTTTTTTTTTACTCTTGATAAAGATTATTATATATTAGATAATTCCGAATTTTATTTTACTCTTATTAAAAAGTGGTAAGCGATTTTATAATTTATGAATGTTAGGTTTCCTTTCTTTCTCTGTACAATTTTAAACATTAAATCATTTTATTTGAAAATTAAATTTGTCATGTGATTTATGTAAAACTATTCAGAAGATTTTTATCACTTCTAAAGCAACTGGTATATTTAACTATGCATTTCATAAGACACGGTCATTTCTTCTTATTTTAAAAGTATCTGTAACTATAGATTTTTTATTCTCGAACTTGATGCAACTAGATTAAATTTAAAAAGTTTAATCTTCAAATAAATGTAATTATTGTAATAGCTGTTTTAAACATGTGTGAATCCAACTGTTAAAATTTTATAACCCAATAAACGAAATAAAAGTTTAAAAGAAATCGAGGAAAGAATTATGTATATAATGATATATAAGGAATGGTGGTGTATGCAAGTATGCCTCGGATTCAATCAGATCTAAAGCATTGTTAATATGATAGCCTCAATCATGGGCTGATTTTTTTTAAAGTAAAGACTTTTATTTTTGTAAAAAACATAACATCTTATATGAAAATAAAAATATATAACCAGCACTATGCTTTTTTTAAGTATAAAACTTCAAGAGAATAACCAATATCACAACATATAAGGCATAACATCACAAAGCCATTTTATATTTTGATCTTGCTCCACAAGCCCGTGGATGAAGTAAAATGCAATGCATTAAATGAGAAGTTTTGCAGCTTCCTTATCCACAATCCAATGCAATTCCCCTTGGGTTGGACGTACCATTGCAGCAGGAAGAGGATTTAAACCATTCCCTTCAAGAATATCCTAAAAAAGGATTTTATTTGAAATGCTTTAAAACAACATCAATAAATTATATTTAATAGAAATACAATTTTAAAGACTTTTTATTACATGTAATAAATAATAAGAATAATTATTTTAATTATTTTCAATTTTGGTCTTTAATTCTTATTCATTATAATAAATATTACCAAATTCAGAACAGATGGCACCATGTGTAAGAAAGCAAAATCTCATTAAAATTGCTTAAAATGATAATCAAATTTAAAAATATTAAAATGAATATTATCACACATAAGGAAATTAGTATAAAATTTATTACAAAAATGAAGCAAGTAACTTTCAAACAAAATGTGCAAGCTAAAAAAAAAAAAAAAAAAAGGAATCTTTAATTTTGTTAAATCAAAAGTCATAAATTATAAATGAAATTGATCTTCTCTAATTACATTATTCAGTCAAAAGGATACTAAACTTTTTCAAAATACCATATGCATGCACATGCATTCAAAGCAAAATAAGAAAATACTTAAATAAGTTCTTAATAAAAATTAAAGGAGAATACTTTTGGATTATTTGAAAAATAATTATGCTTTTTTCCAGTAGAGGACATAATTGTATTTTTTTGACAGTCAACTAAACACTTAAATCACATTGCCATTATATATTTTGAAAGTTAAAATTGCAAGATTTATTAACGAAAAAGTTTGTTTGACTCTATATTATAGTTTTCATTTGATGTTCTATCAAATATAAAAAATAAAAAACAGCATTTTTGGCCTTTTTTATTTTTTTTATTATCAGAAAGAAAAAAATGCTGTTTAAGCAAGAAAAAAAAATATTTCTTTATGTATGGAGATAATATATTAACAAAATATCAATGCCAAAATCGATTTGTAAGACTTTGTTTAAAAAAAAGCATTTATACCTCATAATGTATATGCTTAACCAAAATAAAATATTTTTTAATATATATGTGGGATAAATACATTTATTTCAAATCATAAAAACTATCAAATAAAATTAAAATTAATAGAGTATCTAATTGGCAATGCTCATTTTGAGTGAATGATAAATGATACATTATTTTTGTGATTAAATACAGAAATTTTAAATAATAAATAATTTTAATGTATCATTTGTTTGATTATAACATGTTCTGAAATTGCAGTAAGGGTTTTAAGTCATTTTATACCTCTAAGAAAAGAATACCGCAAATTATTATACTAAAATGCATTTAAAAGCCCATATTATTTCTAATATTTTAATAAATTTACTGAAAGTTAGAAATGCATGAACAATATATATGAAAAATTAGAGATGTATCATTAATATGAATTTGCATTATAGAAAAATTTAGTAAAAAATTACAAATTCACACAAAATGCAAATAAAGAACTATATGTGGCATACTTTGAGAGTTTCTGCTTTTGATTCCCCAGTTGTAACAAATACAACACATTTAGCATTGTTCAATACTGGTAAAGTTAATGTAATACGGCAAGGAGGAGGTTTAGGAGAATCGGTTATGGCAGCAACCCAGTGTCTTTCTTCCTATAAATATAAATAATAAAAATACATTGGTATAACAGATATCTATTATATGATGCAATCAATGATTTAAAATAAAATATTCTTCAGATTGTTAAATATATTTAAAAACAGGATATATTTCATGCAATGGAAATGCAATTATGTTCAAATATCTAGAGAGATTATCGCAAATCTACTATAATTTTTTTAAAAATGTATATAAATGCTAATTACATACATGCAAACAAATATTTTCATACCAATAAATTAGTGAAATACAAAGTAACATTAAAAAAGTTATTAAAATTCAATTTAGGTTTTTCTGCATTATTATGCAGAATAATTTTCTTCCCCAGTTTTTTGACATTATTTTAAAGTTGTGACTTTTTTTAGATTGGTAGGAGTTTTAAGTTCTGATAGTTGCTAAGTTAATTTCAATCAATTATTTACTGTCATTGCTAAAAGTTCTGTATGATCAGGAAGACACTTCAGGATATTCATTTCGGGATAAAGACAAAGGATATTCATTTTATTTAGCAAATATTAAATGTGAAATTGAAGTACACCTATCAAGAAATGTTCAGAAGGAACTGCTAGTAGAAAATGGATCACATGATGTGAATTCTCTAGATATACAATAAATCTACAATCTATCTTTAATTTACCACTGTTAAAATTCTTCTGAACAGGGTTCTGAGAAATATTCCATCCTAAAAACTTGATATAGTGAAAAATAAAAAAATATTTCACTGTATACAAAGCATTTAAACTTTGTATGCAGTGAAAGATAATTTATTAACCAAGGATAATTTATTTAATATAATCACATTATTATTATTTAATATAATCTCATCATCAAATTAACCTTTGATATTTGCTTTAAATATAAGATGTTACAAATTCTAGATTTGAGAGTATAGAAAATCCAAAATTCCATAAATATCAATCACTACTGTTACAAAATAATTTTTTTCAGTAATGAAAATTATATTAATCAGCAGCAGAGGAGTTGCAACACTATAGCAATAATTTTTAAAACTTGGCTTTTTGACTTTCATAAACTAATAATTTAATTTGCTTATTTTCATAAATGGAGAGTTCAGGAATGGGGTGGGAGATACAATAAGTTGCAAATACAAAGAATTTGGTTATAGGAATGTTAACACACACACACACAAAAAACATTAAAAGTTGTTGATTATATATTGTAACAAGTTAAAAGATGATATTTATATTTCCAGTTTGCACAGAAAGATCTGAGGTCAGTACAGCATATAACTGGTATACACACATTCATTTCATGCTCTTTCCTTCTTCCCTCTCCTCTCATAATTTTATTACATTTTTTAGCCATTTTGCTTCAATACTAGTTGAAAGAAAATAACACAAGTTCCATGCAAATTATTTATTTAATCTCAGCTTTATTTCTTTTATTGCAACCATTTAATAAAATAAAAATACTATGTTAATTCTCTTAAAATTGAGATTAAGGTCATTATGCAGGAAAATAAATTGTAACACTGATATAAATAATTTAAAATATTCAGGGGAGGGTAAAATGATTATTATTAGAAATTTTTTTTAGTATAAAATTATATATTCTTGTAGCTCACATTTTGTTTCACATTTTTGGACTAGAATTTTAGGGTTGACTGCCTAAGAAAGCTGGGATAAATAGACATTTGTGTCTGCAATATAGCTATATCAACTTTGTACTGAAAATTTTTCTTGAAATAATTTGATTAAACAAAGATGAAGCATCCATTATTCACTTTATTAGAAATTTTAAAAATTTAACAGCTGATTTTGAAAACTATTTTCAGAAGCTGAAAATTCCCATTGCTAATTTTTTTAAATAGATGTTATAAAGGAAAATATGTAATCTTGAGAAATGTCATTTTCTTCAAAGTAGTTGAACTATTATTGGTCATTTAATTTCAAAAATATACATTGTAACACATTCTTAGAAACTTTGAATTTCACTTTGAAATGTCTATTATAATCTTATTGCCATGAAAATTCACTATCCAAATCTTAAGCTTCTTCCTAATAAGAATATTGTCTTCACAGCATTTTTAAAAGCATAATTTATAATAATAATTGATGTAAAACCACTAAAGGTTACAAATAGAAAATGCATACTTAAACTATCACAAACACCAATATATTTTGTTCATTTATAAAATCAATACAAAATTATAAAATATTATACTTAAACTTTTAATAGAAAAATAGCAAAAACTAACTAACAGCAGTTAGTTTTATGAATAAAGGATAAATAATTTTTACCCTTAAAAAATATCAAACTATTTAAATATTTTTTTAAAAATATGTGCATTAATGTTGTTTCAACCCACTGTTGTTCAATCATGTTTCAACATGAATTAAAATGAAGTAATTTGAAATACCCAAAATAATGAAAAATAAAATATCAAACAAATTTTATTTTTTGAGGAACAAACTGATTTGGAAACATCTTTTGAAATTCAATAAAATAAAAAATAATTTATTTTGACATATTTTATAATTTGTTATATAAAATTAAATTTTAAAAATGATGAAGTAAAAACATTAATAATGTAAAAGAATATTGTTTTACAGTCACAAATTAAATATACATTTTTTAAAAAGCTTTGCCAAGTAAAATACTTAACAAAACATTAAAAAAGTACCTTCAACAAGGGATGATTTGGAAAAAGTGAGCAAGTGTGACCATCAGGTCCAATACCTAAAAGCAGAAGATCAAACTTTGGAATGGACGATAATGAGATTCTGAATTCTTGCTCAATTTTAAGAGCATAGTCTATAGCAGCTTCTCGCACTGAAAGAATAAAAAATGAAAATGTAATAAATAACAATAAAAAATGCACAAGAGTTCAAACAATATTTTTCATGTATAAACAAATGAATCTTGAAAATATTTGTTTGGTACAAATGCGCAGATTGTTCTAACATGCAGACTTGACTTCTTTCATGCCTGCAGAAACCATCAGTAAGGGAATACAAGATTCAATAGGCCATCAGAAACAAAACAATAGTTACCACACAGATAAAAAGGAGTGCTGCGACTGCTTCAACAATAGCTATTTTTCAGTGAAGCATTAATCATATTTTCTTAGGTTTTTACTACTTAGACATTGCCAAGTGAATGTTCCATTCACAATATAGGAATAGTCAAATCACAATATAGGAATTAACAGATGATGCAAACATTAGCTTCCATTGAGAAAATTATAAAGAATTTATATCACATACTTGTAATTTAATAAAATGCAATAAACTTCATATCTGAGTCCGATATTGAAAGTCTTACATTACAAGCTATTTTTCAAAACTGCAACTTCTTGATAAATATTTTTTATGGCACTGCTAATGTCTGAACTAATGAGACAATAATGGTTATGACTAGGTGATAATTTTGATCATAATGATCTAAATAAAGACATCTAAACCAAAGAATTGGACAAAATATGTTTATTAACTTAGAAAATGGCAACCAAACAAATCTATACTAAACAATATTATCTCATAAAGTAATCGTAATAAAGTATTAATCTGTAAAATTAAATTTAACTTCAAAATATTATTTTAAAAAACAATATAACTCTAATTTGAATTTACATAAGATCATAGCATAATAATGAACTTTACTGAATGACAGGAATGTGTTTATCATCTTTAACTCAATAATAAAAATTTTAAACAATAACTACTCTTCTTTCAATTCAGAAAATAACCAATAACAGAGAAATAAT
>JAPMOR010001233.1:524050-548571 GCA_026543865.1 Argiope aurantia
ACTACTCTTCTTTCAATTCAGAAAATAACCAATAACAGAGAAATAATGAAATGAAATTAAGATTTATGATAAGTACCAATTACTTATAAACATGTCCTGGGAAAAGAGAGAAATAATGAAGAGAAAGGAAATGAAGATATCATGCAAATCAAGAAAGTTACTTAAAAAGATGTAGAATTGTGGACTTTTGTAAGATTCAGGAATCAATGCTCATCTACTCAGAATATGATTTTATAAAGCTTTTCTGTATTAAAAATTTTTCAAAACTCCAGTGCCAATCTTGTAAGCGGGCAGATATTTAATGTTGTATGAAATCATGCTAAGAAATGTGCAATTTTCTAAGTGATAATATGCATGATAATTTTAAATAGCAATATAATTTTGCTTTCCTAATCTATATGAATTACAATACTACTTACTTCAATGTGGGTGAAAGAAAAAATAAAATAGTAATATATCCAATGGACTTAATTGTATATAAATTCTATAAGAAATATTAAAAAATATGAAAAGAAGTTCTAAAACATATATTTAATTATTTAGAAAAATCTCTTTCTAATATCAATAAAGTCTTGTGCCAGTTAAAAAGTTCTATTGTAAATGGAATACATACAGGAAAGAAAAGAAAATAAATAATAAAAAGGAAAATTAGCATACAGTATATGAAGAGCATAGCTTTAAAAAAAATCAACTTTTGTTTTTCCTTTCGCATTTATCTATAATTAAACTATATTAATACAAAATCTATAAAATTGCAACAACATAAAAAACAACATTAGGGATTGGAAAAATATTTTTTTAATCCTGAAATTCAAAAATATATTTAAAGTATCTTATTAATATCAGTAAGAAATATCAGTATATATATCAGTAAGAAATCTATAAGGCACCTACAGACTTCATGCTAATAATGTTAATTTTTACACAATAAAAACAACAACAAAAATGATATTTGCATGTTAATGGCATGCTAACGATAAAGCACAAAAAAAACAAAGAAGTCAGGTTTATTGCAACCATTGATTAATCATCAAAAATGTTATATTAGACTATTGAACATATTTGCAAATCATATGCAGTTAAGTCTAAAATTCAAATATTGCATGCAGTTAGGCCAAAAGTTTGTCAATGCTATGCAGTAATATTCAAGAACCAAAATTTTTCATGGATAAAATAATATAACCAACAATAAGACAGTATTTCAGAAACTTACCAGAGATATTAGGATTCATAGTAACGAACTGTTCTTCAGTAACTGGCACAACCTTTAAGAGATCACGTTTGTAACAACCAAAAGTACTTTCAGGATGATCAAAAGGAACATGTCTTTCATCGCAGAAGAAGAATTGCCATTTTTCCCAAGTTGTGTTTATAGTAGGTAATCCTTTGCACAGAAACTTGATCAAACTACCACCTGAAAAAAAATATATAATTAAACAGAAGAAACTAAACTAATAAACTATATTTTAATTCAAATTAAATATAAAAGATTTTAATACAGCATTTGCATTTATAAGATAGTAAAATTATATTTCATTACATAAGGGAACAATTACACAATACAGGATTTTTGTGAAATATTTAAAGTGAAGTTCTGAGGACACAGATCCAAGAGGATAGGAAAGTATTGTATATTCAGTAATAATAATTACTGCATTAAAATCAACCAAAATTATGTGACATATAATATATATCACGTCTATGGGGAAGAAATACAAGAACTACAACAATTTAGAAATTTTAGCCTATAATTTAAAAATGTAATAAAATTTTCAAATTTAAAAAATGTTACATAAAAGGTAGAATAACTCAGAAAACAGCTTTTCCCACAAGGAAATTTAAAATGCAATTGGCATAAAAAATTTCATAAAAATTAAATAAATACAGACTTATCTTAAAAAACATAAAGAATAAATTTAATTGGTACTGGTGCATTAACTGCATGTCAGAGATTAATCACCAAATATATCACATTTCTGTAACCAGTAATTAGTCATAAAAAATATCATGTCTGTCTATGTTAGTAATGTTTGCAAGTGACATCTGATTAAACTAAAAATCACACTTAACACATAAGTAATTCTAATATAGCATCAGCTATTTTTTCCCTTCCATTAACATTCTTTTCAATCCATTCATTTAAAAAACGATTATGCAACTAACTGATGTAAATATATTCTATCAAATCTGGAAGAACATCCATTAAATTCTTAATATTTGTACAAACTTTTTAGCAAATTATTCTACACTATTGCTCAAATTTAAATTTAAAGAACAATTTAATATAATCAAATAAACTTAAAAATCATTTTAAAATGCTGAACTGTTTTATAAAATGAATCTGTAAACTAAAATCGTGATATATGATTTGAAATTAGGTTAAAAAAACTTTAACTCTCTTTATTTATAGACTCAAAATAACTAAATTGAAAATTGCTCCAAGCAAGTATATAAAGTGGAAAGTATCTCACAAATTACTATCATAGAAATTGGAAATAATGCTTTTTTCCCCCCTCTGGCTACTGTTTAGCTTCTAGTAGAAACATAAAAACTGACTTTTCATAAAATGTAAAAAGCAAATATTACAGCCTAGGAAGCAAAAAAACAGGACTTCATAACATACTGAATTTTATCAAACATGACCACAGAGAAATAAAGTAAGATTACCTGCACAATGTAATGAATATATTTGTACAAAATGTGCAAGAAATAGTAAAAATATTATAGAATTATTGCATGAAAATAAAATTAATCGATCTCAAGATTGATGAAATTCGATTCCGAAAACATTAAATTCAGCATTTCGGAATGTGTTATATGTAAATGTGCTACTCTGAAGAGATGCTATATTTTTGAGAGAGCGTAATTATGAACTAATTGTGATTGTATTAAAATACATTATTTAATCATTTTGTGAATAGAACCATATTGAACAATAAATATATTAAATCTTAAATTTATTCTCAAATTTATATTAAAAAATAGTTTAAACTATGTAAAACAAATTCACGCAATGTACGTATTTTCATAAGCTTTCAGCACAAAAGAAAATTAATCCAATTCTAATTACTAAATAGAAATCATACTGCCCTCAGGAAAAATAATGTATTATAAGAGACCAGTTACTTGTTTATGAATGTTTTGAGCGTTCCGAAAAAATATACGAACAATTTTTCCATGTCTCATTTTCTCGCATACTTAGACTAACTTTGACATGTGAAAGTGACATATCAAACTTAATATCATCATATTAAACCAAAAAATATGCATCAACTACATTAAACATATGTCGTTAAGCAATAAATGATGCGGTTCGCACTTCTAATTAATGCGCAGATTTTCTTAATCACATGTTTTCAAATATGAACAGGTAAGAAAAACAGGTTTTTGATTTAAAACAAATTTGTCTTACCAGATAAACCTACTCGGAAGCAGTTATTTTTACTAATCGCTTCCGAAGCTTTACTTTCTATTAATTTGGATACTGAAGAAATAACTTCAGCCTCATTTGCACACACATTCACTTCCACAGGTGCCATGTTTACATGAGGATTGTTTTGGAATTGGAATCAATCAACACTTGCCTTTCGTAGTATAATTTTATTCTGGAAATGATCAATCGCTCTCATTGGTTGCAAATAGTGAATGATTGTCGCACTCTTTTTAATATTAACTGCCTGACTTATTGCATTTCAAGAAACAGTTATCCGAAACTAGATTATTTATATTTATCAATAGTTTGGAAAAAATATTGGTTTGAAACTATTTAGAAATCCTTCTTTTTGATTTATAATAAAAATTTTGAAAAAACTTGATGAGATAATAATTTATGTCTCCATGATTGGTTTTTTAAGCAATCAAAATACTAAAAAATAGCGTATTTTATCGTAATTTTGGTATTTCATTCCAAAAATATTGAAAATTAGTTATGAAGTCAATATTTTAGGATTTATTAAGTTACAGGAATTGGTGTTGAGTTGCAAGCATTCGTAAGGGGACCGTTGTCTACGCAACATCTCAACTCGTTTAATTTTCTCGTTTTTGTTATTCGTTCACGATATGAGTTAAGAAACGCGTACTTTAATTTGCAGTGAAATATTTCGTAAAATTTTGTGAATTATTTACTTTAGTTTTTTGGTGTCGCATATGTGTTTTTGCATCTGAATTTTTGTGATTACTTGTCATGTCTACCTTAAAGACATTTTTACCTGCTCCTGCCCAAACTTTTAACGACCGAGATAATAAACACGGTTGGAAAAAAACGGTAGAATCATCAAGCAGACAGCTTGTAGTAACTTCTCAAGCTCCTCCTTATGGAGCCAGGAAAGGTTGGGTGCCTCGATCTGTCGAAGATTTTGGAGATGGTGGTGCATTTCCAGAAATCCCAGTCGCCCAATACCCGCTAGGGTTAGGTAAAAAGAAAGAAAAAACAAATGCTAATAATTTACCTGTTCAGTTAGATTCACAGGGTAGAATAAAATACGATGTTATCGCTCGTCAGGGACATGGTAAAGATCGAGTTGTTTATCATAAGTTTCAAGATTTATTGCCTTCAGAAGTAACTAATGAAGACGATCCAACTTTGCAGAAACCAACTGAAGATGAGGTTAAAGATACAACTGAAGCTACTAGATTGGCTCTCGAAAAACTAACCCAAACAAAAATATCAGCTGCTATGCCCGTCAGAGCAGCTGAGAAGACAGGGCCTGTACAGTATATCAGATATACACCATCTCAACAAGGTTTTGCTTACAATTCAGGTGCAAAGCAACGGCTTATACGCATGGTTGAGGTACAGAAAGATCCCATGGAACCGCCACATTTTAAGATTAATAAAAAAATTCCACGTGCTCCACCATCGCCACCAGCACCAGTGATGCATTCACCTACACGCAAAGTAACTGTAAAAGAACAACAAGAGTGGCGAATACCTCCTTGTATTTCTAATTGGAAAAATGCCAAAGGTTATACAATTCCTCTTGATAAAAGACTTGCAGCCGATGGACGAGGACTGCAACAAACTCATGTTAATGAAAATTTTGCCAAATTGGCTGAAGCATTGTATGTAGCTGATAGGAAAGCAAGAGAAGCTGTTGAAATGAGATCCCAACTAGAAAAGAAATTAGCTCAGAAGGAAAAGGAGAAGAAAGAAGAAAATTTGAGGAAATTGGCCCAGCAAGCTAGAGAACAAAGAGCTGGAATAAGAACTCAGCCAGCTGCTGAGAAAGATGAAGAAGTACGAGAGCGTGAGAGTCTTCGTTATGAGCGTCACAAGGAAAGACAGCGAGATCGAAATATACAACGTGCTGCTCCAGATAAAAGAAACAAGTTGGAGAAACAACGTGAAAGAGATATCAGTGAACAAATTGCTCTTGGCATGCCAAATGCGAGACCTTCCAACGAATTGCAATTTGACCAAAGGTTATTTAATTCTACGAAAGGAATGGATAGCGGCTTTGGTGAAGAGGAAGATTATAATGTGTATGATAAACCATGGCGCTCACAACAAGCTGTGAGCAATAATATATACCGACCAAAAGGAAATGCTGACAAAGATATTTATGGAGAGGATTTTGATAAAATTATAAAAACAAATAGATTTGTTCCTGACAAAGAATTTGCAGGAACTGACCGATCTGGTCGACGTGAAGGACCTGTTCAATTTGAGAAACAAGAGGAAGAAGATCCTTTCGGCTTGGATAAATTCTTAACTGAAGCCAAGAAAGCCAGTAAACGACCTACTGGAAATGACTATGACAGAGAGAGAAGTAAAAGAAGAAAAGATTAGACTTTTTAAAAATAAGCATACTGAAAAGTTGATAGAAAGGGTTTGCTAAAAGTAAGTATTTTTTTTTTATGTTCAAAAATGTTTCATAATTGCATCTTTTAATTTTACTTTTGAATGAATAATTTTAGCACCTTCATGTGATCAGATATTTTGTTATGTGATTTAAGCCTGTACCTTAAATTAGCCAAGGTACTTCCTTGAAGTTATATTAATGTAAGGAATACAGCTCTGATTTTTTGCCTGTCTTGCACAAATTGTTTCAAACACTAGAAAAGTCACCAAATTTCAATTAATAAATGCAGGTAAGTTAACAAATTTGTTGAGATCTCGCCTTTAAAAATTACATTTAGCAGTTATATTCTTTAGGTTAGCCTTATATTATTTAAATACTTATTTATATTAGATAATTCTAGAAATGCAATATATAATAGATCATTGTCTAGCATAATTTTTTTATTTAAATAATTATATTGTAAAATCTCTCTTAACTAGCAATATCAATTAGGGAAGATAAATGCTTTAATGGAGTAGAAGTGCAGCATGGAATGAACAGAAACAATTCTGTTGACTTGTCATTTTCTTGATGACAACACAATTGCTTGGAATAGGCATAAAAGAATGACAACATACATTGAAATAGGCATAAAAGAATCATTGATATCCCCATGACCATTTGATGTTGTTGAATGTTCAGCAAATATTAATAGCAATACGAAGTCGTTTACAAAATAGTTACTACTGATCCATATATCAGTTCTTACTTATGGAAGTATAGATCTAGATAATGCTGGTGTACCCCTTATTGGGATACATATATTGGGGAAGGAAATAGTTTCTGTTCAGACTGAAACATTAAGAAGAAAGATTTACTGATTTTCATAGAAGTTGCCAAGAAATTGTTATTACATGTTGTGAATCCTTATATTTAGTGAATTTTAAAAATTGGCATTAATTCTTCTAATCAGGTAGGCATTGTCAGGTAAGAAATGTACTAAAAATGTCATGTTATAGCTTTAAAGATTTTTTGCTTTTTTTTCCCCTGGAACCTTTCAGTTTAAATCATCTGTTTGACTTTCAACATTATTTATTAAATTTAGACACAAGATTAAAAAATTAAAAAAAAAACATGATCGTTAGATTCGCGTACTGTAATTTTTATAGATAATACTGCAAAATGGGAATAGACAACTATTTGAAATATGATCAGCTATCTGGGAGGTAAAACTCTCATGTTCAGCATAGACAAAGCCCTATTTTTGTGAAATTAGATTTTTACTAAGTAGAAAGATTCTACTAATTCTTATGATTTATAATTAAGTTTTATGTAAATGGCATTAAAATGCTTTTATTATATTTGTTAATGGCATACTATCATTGGTAATATTATTGGTCCATATATCATTGGCCCTTATATTCTGTTTCTTTGGTGAATACTTCTTTTCTTAACTATTTTTCTTGCAATGGACTTGATCTTTGCAGCATATATATAGGAAGTGACGGAAATTGATGTGGGTTGGTTGTTATACATTCTACACCATATCTTAATTCTGTCAGTCAGTATAAGCCAAGAATTGAAATTGTGTGATGTGGAGTGCTTGTAATCCTAAATGTAGTCATGTAGTCCTAAAATATATATCTTAATCTTTTATTCTTTTTTTTTTTCTTTTTTTTACTGAGCAATTTCTGATACTCTGTTACAAAAGACATTTATCCTAACAGCCTAGACTTCACACATGGTCAAAATTAGCTTTTCTAATGTAAAGATTTTGAAATTATTAAGGTTGTGGGTATAACTAACCGTACTATATTATCATCGTATCTCATTTCAGAGACCACATTGTATTTATCAAATTTAATATCTGTTCTATTAATTTATTTTTAATAACCTTTCCTTTGTGATTGTAATAATTAGTCCTAATGAGAATGATCAGTGTTTTAAAAAAAATTACAGTTTCTAAAGATTGTTTTCATTATTCCCAGAATTTCTTTCCTAATAATTTACTTTTCATTATTACTGAATGTAGAAAGTCCTGAAATCTGAATTTCATATGCTTTTATATAATAATGAAGATATCAATGGAAATAAAATAGGTAAACCTCTTTTACAAAAAAAAGATTGGGATAATTAATTTTAAGTTATATAATATATACATTTATTTACTTTTAGGTTATTTATATATGTGTGTGTGTGTGTGTGCGTTTGTATGTCTTATTCAGTAAGCAAATTCATGGGACTAAATATATTTCTTGTAATTATAATTGAATAAAATAATTTTAGCACTTTTGCAGTAGCCACATGTCAGCAATTAAATCTCAAAGATGTCAGGTTAGTCTAAAGAATATTTTGCAGTTAATTGTAATTGACTACTCTGATCCACCCTGAAGTAGATGGAAAAATCCGAACAATTGGGATGCCACAACAGCATTCTTGGGAATTGTAATTGATCCTAAAAGCTATTATTGCCCACAATACAACCTTTCTCTGTAGAAGGCATGTCATTGATAGGGGATAGCCAGCCCCACATCATTTCTGTATCTACTGGGTGGTAAGAACCTACTACTATATTCAAAGCTACTCGTCCTTATATCTGAGATGTGCCCTTTTGGGCAGATGGACTGACATGCAGTTAAGCCAAAAGTTCAACAGTGATGTGCAGTTATATCATTCTATGCATGAAAATAAAATAAAAATATATCCAGCTCTCCCTAGCTGGGATAGAAAGATTTATCTACCTGCAACAGGCAGATTAACATTTTAGTTTAAACTTTTTTTTTTTTTTTGCGATACTTGTTAAATTCTATTCATCTTTAGTTCTGAAACAGCACCCTATATAAGTTTTCATTATCAGGAGAGAGAAAAAATGATCAAAGGGGAAGCAGATGGATAAATATATCAAGGAGAACTGTTTAGCTGATGAACTATCAGTTTCTATAATTTGTTTTAATGGATGTTTGAATATTGGTGATATAAAAATATAATGTTTATTGATAATGCTGCTCCAATTATTTGGATCACCAGTTATCTCAGTTTCATTTGGATTAGTAGGTAGATTATGTAAACCAGATATAAGTATAAAAACATTTTTTAATATTCATTAATATATTGTAAATGCTTTTAAGTCAATATAATGTATCAGTTTCTATAATTTGTTTTAGAAGACCGAGTCTTGAGTCAGTGAAAAAAAAAATTCTCTCCCCCTCCCCCAATTTATTAGTAAAAAGTTAGTATCATAAATTATACCTTTTAATACCTAAGTACAACCATTTACTAAGCAATCAAATTGTCATGGCATAATTCTATTCACTTATATCTGGAGGTTCAGAATCTTGAGTTCAAGAACTTTGTAATACTCCCTGAAAATTTGATATATCTTAATGAACTTCTTGTTTTTAAAATCATAAAAAAAAGGGCAGTGTGCACTTTGACTATTTTTTTAAAGAGATACCTAATAGGTAAGAAACTTTTTGAAATTATATAGTAAATCATGTTTTTTTTTATTTTTAGTATGTATGTTTTTGTCAATGCAAAATCAATTATTAATAAAATGGCATATAGTATTCACTGAATTTATTTATTATTTACTTTAACTATAAGCTTTAAGTTTGTTTACTTTTTGCTTGACTTTTTAAAATTTATACAAATATGTGTATTACATTAATAATGTAATACACATGGGAATTATTATTATTATTATTTTGTAATTTGAGATTTTTATAATGGGATTATAATCATATGTAAATAAAGCATGGCCACTTACAGCACAGAATTCTGAAATTTTCAGTTTGACTATTTTGTTTATAACTGTACTATGTTCCTCATTGTCTGATATTTGCTCACAGAATGTAAATAATATCCTAAAAGGAACTTTTCATTACTTGTTGAATAAATTATAAATTTTTCTTTAGAAAAACAAATATTAAAATATTATTAGATGTCATAAACAAGTTTTACTGAAAGGAAGCATGTTTCATCTTCCATCCCTTGTAATTTATTTGGTAGACTTTTATACAATGTATTAATATATTATTTGCTCTGTTTCATATAAAGCAGTCCATTATTCCTTTTTTGTATAATTTTTATAATCTGTGTAACAGTTGCTTTTTTTTATTTTAATAATATCAATTGTTATTTCTTGTATGATATTCATTTTTAATTTTTAAGTATGAGAATATTTATTAAAATTTTCACTTAGCAAAACAAAAAATATTAGTTTATAAACCATTTGTAAATATTTTGAATATATATTAAGAGTTGAAACTTTGAGAGCTATTTATATTTAATTGTTTTTTCATTTAGATTTATTTAAAATTATCTGAAATTTAATTGGCCAGATGCTACAGAGAAAACCAGTTGTTTATTGGTAATTTTAAAGGATGTTTAATTAAAATAAATAAAAGTGAAAATCATAAAATAAAGCTAAACTATTTTTTGAACAATGATTTAAGATAATAAAATACACAATGAAATTAGAGGGAGCAGATATAAAAATGAGTAATTAATGTAGCTATTTTGTTTTTAAATTAATTAAGAAAGCTTTTGTAGATCATTTTCTCTTGTAGAACATTTTGAATTTAAAGTTTTAAAAACTGTTGTTGAAATTAGTTTTCAAAAATTCTTCTAGCTCTCAAGTAATTTTTTCAACTTACAAAATTAGTCAATTCAGTTCTCTTCTTCACTTTCTGAACTCATGGTAAAGTTGCATTAGTTGTCTCTATGCACAAATCTTGTAAAAAACTCACCCAACTGGACTGCTACTGTTCGAACATTCTTTTCCCTGCCCTTAGCAAGATAACTGACCAAATCTTCCTATACAGATTAAATGATCCGAAGTACTAAATATCTCCTTCCAATTTGGCGTAGGGAAAAATTTATCTATAGTCGAGCAACTTCTTAGGATGGCTGTGGGCAGCCTTCAAGACTTTTGCAACCATCAAGGTACAGGTACAGTTTTCTTGGATATTGCTGAAGCATTTGACTGAGTTTGGATGATCTGATCAAGCTTCTCTCACTGTATCTGTAATAGACAGTTCATGGTACACAGCAAGAACTTTCTATTGAAGCCAAGAAATATACATGCTGGTGTAGTTCAAGGTTCCAATCTCAGCTCCATATGCTTTAATATCTATATTCCAAAACAGCAGATACAAGAATTTGTTTATTTGATGACAATACTATTCTGCTTTGTGCTACTAATAATCCAAAGTTCATTACAGAAATGTACTACAATCATCCTAAACTGAGAAATGGCTTATCTAGTGGAAATTCCAAATCTATATCAGATCTATATATAAATCTAATCAAATCCAAATCTATATTTAACTTATATAGATATCTATAATAAGTTAAATCAAAAATAATTTTAAGGGTACAAAGGCCAAACTTTACCTAATTCTCTACTATAGGTAAGTTTAAATTGTTTTTTTAAAAAAAGCTACTGATACTTAAAGCAAAAGCTGTGGCCTCTCATCTCCCATGCATCCCCAATGTACGCAGCTGCTGCTCTCACGAGATTACGAAACACAATGGTTTATCAGATTAGCAACATGCCTTGGTTCAGAACAAAGACATTCATTAAGACCTCAGCCTGGCTGTGATAAGTGAATTGCATTTTTTTAAAAAAATATTAGTGTCAATATTTTTCAATAAATTGGATAACATTGCAGTCAGAGAAATTGAGTCTTCTCACCCAAACTTCTGAAAAATGCTAAGAGACCTTGGCATTTCCTCAGTGACTGAATTTAATTACAGCTTTACTGTACCAATTTGTTGACCTTTTTTTTTTTTTGTGTGTGAAATTTTTTGATGTAAACTTTCTCTTTGCTATTCTCTCTCTCACTCTTTCTAAGTAAATTATATTTCATGCACGATTAATAAGTTAAAATCCCCATAAGCAATCATTTGCAAAATATTTTCACTGCCACATAACTACATATCATTTGCCATGTCCAGAGTTAATTCCTAAGATGTCAAATTTGTATTTTACAAATTACCTAGTCAAACCTAAAGAATAATCTTTTATTGAAAAGTATAAGGCATGCAGTTTGTAACCCAATAAATATGTGTGCTATTTTTTATCCCTGACATCTGAGGAACATTGCCAATAATAGAAATATGGAGCTTATTACGAATTCGTAGAATCTGCAAATGGTTGTGTGTTTTTATTGTTTATCTGTATGAGAAAATTGTCCATTTTTAACATTGGTAACTCTTTCTTCTAATTAGAATGAAAATTGATGTACAGTATATATTTGTGATAAATTAGAATTTGTTAGAGAATGTTATAAAATACTTTATTAATTTATATCAGCACACTGTTTTTAATTTTTAAAAAGAAATTTAGGTTTAATATTAAAAGCATAAATATTTTTAATGTAAAAATGCAATTTTATTATGATGTGATTTGAATGATTAAGTAACATTGTTAATATAAAATTGCAATAAAATGATTGAATTATTTCATGTTTCAATGAGATTTAAGTTGTTAAATCATTAAACAGATGAATTAAATGTATATATTTTTTATGTATTGAAATGGATTCTCAATCTTTATAAATTTATCATCTTTATAAATCCTATTGTGTGTCTGTGTCAATGTTTTAATTGAAAATTATGGAAGTTTCTACCAATCAGCAATTTATTAAATTTTACTAATATACGCTTGTTTTCTCTCCAGGTTATTCTAAACCTCTTGTGCAAAAGTTGACCTGCCTGATCATAATTATACAGTTTATTTCAATTTGATGATAATTATGAGCTGATATAAAATTTTGGCACTTACTAACCATTAATCTGTAAGTGCCTTTTAATGGTAAGAAGGTATACAAACAAACACAGTATTTTTCCATTAGCTTGTAGCAGCTAAATACAGCATCTTTACAGTAAGAACGTGGTGAAAATCCCATGTTTCATAATATAGGGTTGCTATATTGTGTGCAGTGTGTATTTTGGTGGCTGTTGTATAAACAGTAAAATGACATTTCACACTCACGTTCTATGTGATAGTAGTTGCTATCCGGCTAATGAAAAATTACTAAAAAGATTTTGCTGGGTGTTTTTCTATATCCAGTTTTGTGCACTCTGAATCATCAGAGAAATAATGATGTATATTTAAAATAAATTGAAAATGAAATATTTTTGCTGTAGACATTATATTGATGTAGTAACCTTTATTTTTTTGGTGTTACATTTTATGATTTCTGTTATAAGTGTATAAAGTAAAACAGTGGACATTATTAGAAATTGTTTTTGTATGAAAAATGTTAATGATTCTTCTAAGAACTGAATTTTAAGATGTTTATAAAAAGTTTTGAAATGCTTTTTGAAAATAATTTCTTACGACCAAATATGATATGTATCTTTTTAACTGTACTAAAATTTTTGAAGTGATTTTATGATTGCATTTCCTTTGTCATCTCAATCAAATGGGGATTTTTTCTTAGTTTTTTTTTTTTTTTAAATTTTTATTGATATAAATATTGTTTCATTAATTTTTGTCAAAAGACACTGATTAATTGTTACTTAATGTTGAATTAGTTAAAATTATTATAACTAGGCTACTTTTTAATACTGATCTTTCTTATAATGTTTTGTGCTCTCTGTTATTTAGAAAATTATTTTTTCTTGTATATTTTCTTAAAAATTCTAGAAAAAATAATTTTTACTCATTTTATTTTATTCATTGAAACTTCCACTTGCAAACTCAGATTTAAACAAGTAAAATCCTGTGTTTATCTATATTATAAAATATTTGATATTTCATGAACCTTACAATGTTTATATCAATAGAATTTTACAAACTAGAATCGTTCTTGTGCATAGTATGAAAATATCTTTTTTTTTTTTTTTCAGTCTTTATAATGAATAATATTTTTAAAAATAACCCATTTCTTTAAATATGTTGAAAAATAAAGAATGTCTAATTTCTTAATTGAACTGACTAAAAAAAAAAAAACTATTTAGAAAAGCTGAGGCAAGATTTCATAGATATAATTTGTGCGTAAAAAAATAATTATTTATCTTGGATTTTTATTGCAGTTTTTCTATAAAAAATACATTGTGGATCATAGTGCAAAAGGACATAGATCAAGATTTAAATTTGATTAAACTAGTCTGTATTCCTTTATTTTACTAATAGGTGCCATGCCACCAAATTCCAAAAAGTAAAATGATCCTGGCAGCTTGATGCATTTTTATTAGCAATAGGAAAGTAGGCAAGTGTAGTATATTTCTGTCATATTTAATTTTTGATGTGAAACTTTTTTACCCTGTGAACGATAAATTCTTTCTATTTCAAAATATGGTAAACAACACTTAGAAATAGTTTTTGATCAAATTATAGGTATTCATTTAAAATTTATTGCCGTATCAGTTAAGCAGTATAATTTATTAATTATGGCTATAAATATAATTTAAATTAAATAATTCAATTTAAAATATAATCTTTTAGACCTATCAATCCTTTAAGGCTTCATGAATTGTCAAAAATCAGTCATTGTCTCTCACAAGCATGTTGTGCATAATTATTAATATTAGGAATGTTATAGAAATTTCAGTTAATTGTTGCAATTTGTGTTGTTGTATTTCCACAGTGCTTTTATTATGATAACCTATTTCATAGATGCATTATTTAGCTTATACAAAATTAAATTATTATTTTTAAATCTGGTTTAATTCAATCCAATTACTTGTTTCTAAGATTCATTTAACTGTGACTGTTTGGTGCAAACAACCCTTCTTGATTAAAATTGTTTGTTATATCTGTTAAATTTTTTTTAATGTTTTTTAAAATTAACATTATATATATATATTATATAATATATTTTACAGAGATTAGTATAATTTTCAGTTTATTCTGCTTATTTAAAATATTATATGCTGGAACATTTTTATTTTTAACTTGAAAAATTTTTACCAATTAATCTCCATTTTATTGTATTGTGGCTTATTGAGAAAATCAAGGAATCTATCTTTTTTATGCACTATTAAAAACACTTAGTTGTTAATACGCCAGTAAGGTTAACTCCTGTAGGAGGGGAAAAAAATATTAATTTTGGTAATTTATTCTGTTACTTTGATATTTAACTATGATAAAAGAAAAAAATTAAATAAAAGATGATTTTTACTTATTATTATGGCCATTATTAAAATCTGCATTCTAAAAACTGATTCATTGAATCAGAAATTTCACCTGTGTTTTGTTTCAGATTAAATTTGAAAAGTTTGTGTTCATTTTTGTAAAAAAGTAAGGCCTTCATAAGATCACTTCATGTATACATGTTTAATTGTATGCATTTGAAAATATCTGAATAATATGTATAAAAAGTAAGAATAATGAAAAAGACAGGAAAAGGTATTATAATTATTATCATTATTATTTTGTAACTTTATATAAAAGTCTTCTATTTATTTAGTTTCATTTATTAATAGTGCATTTTAAATATCAGTCATTAAAGTACATACTACATTGTTTACTTTCCAATATGAATCATATTGACAAAATGATTCATATTCATTTAACCGTTCTTTCAAATAAAAATCGAATGGGGGGGAGGGACATGGCTTCATCTTAAATTTCAGGATTTAACTGTGTGAACATAAGTTTTTAAGCGATCCTTTCTAAATTATTGAATATTGAAGTGGTGTTTTTTAATATTAGTATTTGGATTCACTTCTTTACTTAAATCTTTAAATTTATTTACAGGATTAATTGGTACTCTGTACCTGTAATCTATAAATTCACATGCACTTATAATTTAGTTATTAGTGTATATGTTTGCTTGGCTTATCATTAAAAAAGAAAGTTTTTTCCTCATTATTATTATTAAGAGTAAATGACAGAAAATTCTAAAATGATGATTAAATCTGTATGTGAACATTCATTTATGAAAATCTACTGTTGGTTTGTTAATCTGTCATTACTTACTGTTTGTTTCTTGTAAAATGTGCCTGTAAATTGCAATTTACATTTATCATAAATTGTTTAACAGTTCTGAGTAAAACTCTGTAAAAAATATTGCACATATTTTAAAGATTCCTCATTGCTGATTAAATATCATCAAAAATTTCCATGCATCAGTCATGTTCTTTGTAGTTTTCTCAATGTAAAATTTGTGTATGTATGTTCATATATTCACAATGTCAAATGAAATACACAAATAAAAAATAAAATAGTTTGTCTGATTTTGTATCAATTTATCTTTTCTTTCCATATTTTGTTTAAATTTTGGTACATTTCATGAAATAAAAGACCTTTATGCTATTGCTAATTGATTTATCTTTATCATTTATGGAGTATATCAGAAATCATTTTTTAATGAATTTTAAGAAATGTTAAACTACAAAAAAATCATGTTACTAGATTCTCATGTTATAAAAATCATGTTAGATTCAATTTATCTAATGTTTGCTAATGGATTTAAATCCCTCCACGCTTTTGCGCATACATTAGGATGGATTTCATTCTGCAAAATAAGGGCGAGAGAAAAAGGAGGAAATGTTTACATCTATACTTATATAAATTCTGAAATTTCAATTAAAAGTCATTTCCTCGGATAGTTTTAATTTCATATTATTATTATAAAATTCAATATTAATTATTATTTTATGTAGTTTTAAAATTTTATAACCAACTGGCTGCAAAAGGTAGCTAATTAACAACTAACATTAATTAAAGAATATTATGCTATTAGTAAATACATATATATGAAAATATATTTTTACGCATGTATTTATTTTAATCTAATGAATTACAGTTTCTTGATTTTCCAGTCGCTTTTTCCTTTTTTTGAGCCTCTGTTAAATAATTCTTTATAAACGAAAGGGAGGAATAAGAAAATAATCGGAAAAATTATTTTGGTTTCAATTTTATTATTTAGATTACATTTCATTATTATTTTCATTTTTCAATCCATATTTAGTAAATATTTGTAAACAAAAATGAGAAATGAAAGAACACAATCAAAAACAATGATTATTCTGATTACAGCTTCATTATTTGGATTACATTTCATTATTTCTTTTTTTAACCGCTATTGAGTAAATCTTTGTAAATAAAAAGAAGAAAGAAAAGAATTGAAAAAAAAAAATTCCTCCATTTTTTTAGAAGCTATTGAGTAAATCCATAGAGCTGATATATAAATGGAGGAAGCTAGTCGCTTGTTTCTAGTCTAAACAAGTGTACGCAACATGAGCCATTGACTTGTGAGAAATCTGGCCTTTTTTGGCGCCATATCGCAAATCTTGGCATACTCAAAAACTGTCGCGCAATATATATGTATATATATTCATTCTTTTAAAACTAAGCAAACTGGTTTTGAAAATAATGTTTTCTTTTTTACATCAGTAGCCGAGTTTGGTGATTTAAATTATGTTTACTTTTTTACCTTGTTTTTGTGCATTAATTAAAAGTGAGTATTTTTCTTTAAGTAAACATTTTATTTCTTTTCTTTACCCCAATACATCTTATAATTTTACATTACATGTTCAAATACTTTTATCATTATCTCATACAGATAAAAAGAAAACTTTTTTATAATAAAAGCAGATTATAAAAGTGACCCAAGTCTTTTTTTTTCCTTTGAATATTCTGAATAATATTTATTTTTGCATAAAAAAATGAAAAAGATATTAATTAAAACTGTTCAATTATTTTGAAATAATTTAGAAAGAAAAAAAAACACTAGCTCAGAACCAAATCCAGGTTTCCTGAATGCTACACCAGTGCCCTAACCACTATACATTTATACAAAATTTCATTCCGAACTCAATTTTAAACTTCGTGCCTTCTCTTTGTTAATATCAGTTTTAAATATTTAGTTTCTGGTTTGTAGTATTGGCGGTAACTTTGCTTCTAACTACCGCAGAAACAAAATTAAATCATTTTTGGAATCTTAAATGTGTTGATTTAATACAAAATAATAAGGAAATTCGAAATCTTTACGAAAACTGTGATTTTAGGGTACGTACATATCGCAAGTTATTAATAAATGTTAACATTCAGATAAAATTTTTAACTGTAAAGATAGCATTTCTTTCTTTAATAGTTTAACTTTAGAATATCCACTAGTTTCTTTTTAGATCTTAATTAAAATTTATAAAAACATGCAATTACTGCTAGCACATTTATGAAATTTTACTTTATAACATTTTCAATAAAACGTTTTAGTTTCACTATTTCATTCACAATGATGATTTAATATCTTTTACGGTATAATACGATTCGAATATTTATGGTAAAAAAGAAACAACATATTGGAAATAATAAGGAACTTTATTTGAAATTAAAATAAATACACAATTATTAATCGGTCAATAATGCTTATGTAAACACTTGTATTGGCGAGAAAAATCACGCCAAGCACTTGCAACGCATTCGAGATTAAAATAAAGTAAGTAACAAAATATAATACAGTTACATCAGTTTAAATGAAGCTTAATAACAAATTAAATAAATTTAATACAATAACTAAACAAAACTATGAAATATTATTCAGTTTTCACACCAAAATCACAGTGATGGAGGTTACGAAATTTTAAATTGACTTAAAATGGATATAAACAGAATATGTTTTTGTACATATCTGTGAAATGATACAGGACTATCCTTAGAAGCTTTTTCTTTGCATCTAATTGCATAGCAATAGTTAACCATGGCTTAAATAAACTTTAAAATCCAGCAGTTAAAAGCGAGAAAAAATCTGCCATTGAAATATAATGAGGAACGGAGAATGCGGTTACAGTGAACACAAATTCTGCCCGCAGGTCACGTGATTTTATCTTGTCCTACACCAAAGTAGGGTTGCACTCCCTCTATCAGTATCTCAGTTCTATGAGTAAATCTTTGTAAATGAAAGAAAATTATCGAAAGCGTTTATTTTAAAATTTAATTCTTAATTAAAAATTAGTCATTTTTTAATTAGCTTATTTGTTAAAATGTATCTAAGTTTCCGAAATAATGAAAATTAATTAGAAAAAGTAGAATTCAGGTTATATTAAAAGAAAAAAGTTATATAGGTACCGTACTAATTTACCGTTTTAAAACGGACCTCGTAATTTTTTAACCGCGATCAGCTGAGTCGGCACCCCCTCTCCTAACTTTTGCACCAAACCAGCGGAAGGATATTTGACCCAGAAGGATTTAGCGAATATCGGAGCCGCTTCCATTGCGGTTCTTTGGTGGAATCAGGTCTCAAATCTGGAACCATGCAGTGACGCAGCCGAGACCTTACTACTAAGCCACTGAGACGCAGCTGCAATCAATCAACCGAGCCATCGCTGACTATCAAGAATCCAGGATCAAAAACAGTATTAATACATAGAAGTAAATATAACCATTGAAAAATATTATTAGAGGAAATATTTTTGTGAATGTGTTTGCATCTCGTATATCCAGTTAAAACTATCGCATTTACAGCCATAAGATATGGGCCACATGTAGTCATAAATGTGGTTCAATGTACCTTGAAGCCTAAATTATGAAGTATAATATAGTAAGAATTTTATTTATTGTTTTGAATGATTTTTCGCACGTATTGGCTGAGAATATCATTTCTATTAATTGTAGGAAGGAAAAATCTGTGCACCATCGAAGAGAACAATTATTGACCTAAAGAATTAAATTTTGCACCTTTTACGTAATTTATTGAATTTTGAGAATTTTTAAAAGTCAGATCTTTTCTGAATAATTTTAAAAATTGCGATTTTTAAAAATTTTAATACCAATGTTGGAATACTCATCCTTTTTCAATTGTTTTATGGTGATTATTTTAATATTTTACTTTGAGTTCAGGTAATAATGATCAAAAGACATTTCCCTGTTGATTTTTAATTATTTATATTCCTGGTGAGTTTAAAATTGTTCTTTGTCTATCCACAATAGAAATCTGGATCCGTGGTAGAAGTTTTACTTATCCGCTGATTTAACAAGCATCTAGAATTACATTTTTTTATAATTTAAATTCTAATAGTATCGTTTGCAAAAGAACTTACTGATTTCATCTCTTTCTTTTTAGATTATCTTCATATTTAATTATTATTTTCATTTTTCTCGTCTGAATTTCGCTAAGCAAAATCATTGTCTCGAAATAAATAAACGCGTGAAATCCCATCATTATTATTTCATTTTCATGAGTTTATTTTGTTATGTGATTAAGATTTCATTGACATTCATAACGTCGTGGGTAACAATGTGCGGGATTCTGCTAGTTTAAGAATTAAAAAAAAGTTATAATGTATAATATCTCAAAAATGTAACAGAAAAAGGTTTGAATATATAATTCATAAACAACATATAAAATTACATTATAGTTTCGTAATTCATGAATATAGAATTAAAGTAATATTTAGAATTCCATTGTTGTATAAAATTTCTTTCTAATTAATTAAAAAACATAACAGTTTCGTTAATTCGACACTTTTCATGTGTAATGAGTCAATAAATCGCCGTAATTACGATTACTTGAAATAGTAATCGTTTGATTTGCGACGTATTTTCGATTAAATAACTCCTAGGGTCGCTAAATTGAAAAGGGTGGCAAGCAGATTAACAATTTTAAAAAAATGTTATTACCTTAATAGTCCAATATAAGGTAATTATAACTAAAATTGCGCTTTCAAAAGGTTGTAAAAAAACAATCATTTGTCAGAATGATCTGATATTTCATCTGATCATATATAAAATAATGGGCATTTATTTTAAGAAAAAAAAATTAGTTCAGAAGTTGATCGATAGATGGTGCTGTACTCTTCTAAAGATGGTAATTAAAAGGCACAGCATATTGCTATGGTACTCTTTGTTTAAAGTTCATCTATTACGACAAGATAGGAATAGAAGAAGAGTTTTTAATTGTTCTTAGACAAAACACAGAAGGGGGGGGGGAAGAAAAGGAATTCGACAATGACTTGCTTAAGAAATGTTCAATATGTTCTCCACCATTTTCTCCAATGAGTTGAAAGCCCAAAATAGCATGTTCCACAACGAATCAAAATGTTTCAGTGGTATTATTGTGAATGCATTGTGCAGTGAGTGTTTCAGTTCACCTGAGTTCACACTCAAACCCGCGTACGAAACGTCTTTTAGGTAATCCCACAGTCAAAAGTTGCAAAGGTTCAGGTACCAGCCTGTTGGGAAACGGTGACTGATAGTTTATCATTTCCAAAATGCAGATTCAACTGTTGTTTCACTCATGCTGAATCAATTTGCAAAGGGACGCCATCTGACATAAAAATTATGCTAACTATATATTCATGGTGCATTGCTACAGTGTTCGAATGTGCTGATTACACAAAAGAGACTCATAGCATGTTCCATTGACCGTACAGGTTTCAGAATCCGATGGACACATCTCGAAAAAGGAAGGGTCAACAACAAAAGCTGCTGTGAACCCATACTTTACAATATCCTTTTGGGAATGAAAAGGCGATGATTGCATTTGGGACGTATTCTATACTAGGTATATTCTACAAATTTTGATTATTGACTGAACTTTAGAGATGGAAAACATTCTGGAACATTCTTCTGTACACAGAATGTTCCATGGCCATGCATTGTCTACTTCCATTCGAGTAAAAATTGCAGGCCAAAATCTTCTCATTTTGGCAGTTTAGCAGGAAGCAACTCCTGAACATGCGCAATTTTCAATGGATAACATTGCAGAGTATTTCGTAAAATTTTAAGAATCGTCTCTGACAGGCATGTCTAAAGTTCGGGGAATTCCCCTTTCACTGGACGCTATTTGACGCTTTCTGCAATGCTGTCGCCACATCCTTCAGTGACGTCGTAGCACTTGCTTTACCACATTTCAGTTCAAATGAACCCGTCTCTTTAATTTGCCATTTATCTTCTTCAAGTCGAGTGCAGTAATCAAATCAGAACTGCTTCTTAAACCCTTTAAAGTTTGAAATTTCTTCAATGCAATTGTGGCACAATCATTCGTTCTTGAAAAAAAAATCACAAGCGGAATCCACTGTTTTAATAATAGAATTATGAATTACCTTCACAGAGGCAAGAAAACAGGAACAGTGTAACCATGTAATGTGCGGTGCGCATTTCATGTCTTTTAATTAACATCTTAAAATTAAGATATCTTTTAATACAATCGATTTTTCTTCTCCTTTAAAAAGTGCAGCGTCATCTAACAAATAACTTTTGAACTATTTCCTGTGAGTCATATTTAATAAAATATGCTTGAGGCACTTATAAAAAAAGACATTCCGACAAAAACTTATTTGCATTATGAAGGTCTAAATATTATTATTTTATAAAAACACTCATTTCAGACTATTCTATTGGCCATCTGGAGAAAAAGCACCCGGAGTTTTACCAAGTCTGTTAGGTCTAAAATAATTAAACTGGTAATTACCCTAAAACAATGATATTTGAAACTTCGGCACTATGTCAGGTTTGTTTACGGAAGATTGAATTGTGTTTTAATTTAAAAGTTGAAATGCCAAGCATATTTTGCTGAATATGATTCATAGGAACGAAGGTTTGTATAAAATTTAGGCTCCATAATTTTTTAAATAGTACATTGACTGACTGAAATAAAATTAAAATCCTTTTGGAATTAAAACTGGAAATTGAATTTTATGAAGAGTTAAGAGAAATTTTTATACAATAATCCTTTGAGATATTGCATAAATTGTAAAGAATATTCTGTAGTATACATAAGACTTCAATGCTGAACTATTTTCTTTTCTGTATTCATATATTTTTTTTAATATTTAGTTTCAGTAAAAAAGTCTTTATATTAATTGAAGTTTAATTACTTTTGTTTCGTATTAAAATTCAAATTTTAGGGGAAACCAGAGAAAATTGAGGAAATGCATGATACGAGGAACAGAATGGTTATAAAGCTTCCATGACTATAAAAATTTGAAGCTTAAATATTCTGATGAGAAATTCAGTAAGACCAAGTTATATAAAATATTTAATAGAACATTTTAGAGACAAGTGGTGGCTAGAAGCGGCTAGTAATAAATGAAACATGCATTTTCACAAAGTTAGTAAAATAAAATAAAAAATAAACGGGCTCTTGCCTCCAGGTCACTACATTATTGATTACATGAGGACCTATTTTGATGCAATTCTTGTTAACAGATGAGTACAAGGAAGATATTATATTATATTTTTTCTTTCCAATTTATAGCTTGGATAATTTTTAAATATGATAGAATTTATAACCTGGACATTATCCATAAATTTCGTAATGAGACATCTATGATGCTATAATCACTTAAAATGCTCATCAAGCTATACTGTTGAACTTAAAACTACCAAATTTGGCACATAGTTACTTCCTGGTTAAGGGATGATAATTAAAAGTATGTGTGTCAAAATTGTAATTAGATTTTTAATCAATTAAAAATTAATCTAAATTGCAATGTTTTTTGCTCAATAACTTCAGAGCATATTATCACTCAAAGCCATTTTTACTTCACCTTAAAATTAGGAAGAAAAAAAAGATTTTTAAGGATTTTAATTTTATTTCCATATAATTTTCTCTTAAATATAATACTTAAAAAACATTTTTTTAAGTATATTTTACAGCAATACTTTTCATTGCTTTATTTACACATACTCTTAGCGACAATATTAGGATATTTTTTGTATTCACTTTATTGTTGATATATAATGATAAGTAAATTAAAAAAAAAGAGCTTTAAGTGTTATTATGATGGGATGTTTAGAATTAAAAAAAAATTTATAGGTACGATTGCAATTTAATATTTATGACTCAAAACTTGCTACGAGCACCGTGTGTGGAGAAGTGGCAGAAAAAGTCAGTATGACCAATACATATAAATATCAATTGATATATGTATTTAGTAATATGTATATTTTCATCGATAGGCTCTATGAAATTGGTTACCAACAATTCGAATTCTTATTCTGACTTCTGGGCTATCTTAAATACCTGAGCTGTAATGCTTTGATTTTATGCTATTAATCAGTAATAATCGCTCATTGCCGTCTGTTACGGTAGGCGGAGTTTAAAAACACCCCATCCCTCTTTTATTTGCATCATTAACGGATCTGCAAATCTCAAATTTTGTTTTGGCGCCGAGCAAGTGAAACAAATTACTTTTTTAAGTTTAAATTTCCTTATTTATTGGTACGCGATTAAACATAATCATGAAAAAAGATTTATGCTGATTTATTATATTCTCCCTTCGCGGGTCTTATTGGATGTTATGGCTAATATTTTCTTTCAGCATTTTTTCTTTAAATTTTGTATTCATCATTACATTTTTTTTTTCTGTTAGTGAATCATTTTTTGTTTATAATCGCTTTTGGTGATTAGTTTTTGATTTAATTGTTGGTGAACATTTTAGATGAAGAAGATTCCATGGGTTCCATAAGATCCATAGGAAGCAAAGCTTATCATGTTTTTATATATTTACAATTATAGTGTATTGTGTGTGTATATATATATATATATATTATTTGGAGCAGCTCCCGTATACGCCCTAGTGGCGCCATTTTTTTTCGCCAAGAAGTCGCCAATAATGCGTGTTTAGGATGTGATTCTTAACCGGAAGTTTTGAAGACACGTTAGGCTTATTTCTAAGACTGACAAAATGCACTAGACTATAAGTCAGGGGGTGACGATGCCCCCCTTTTTATTTTAAATAATTCAGATAAATGTTGTGATTATTGACTAATTTGTGAAACCATGTTAGGCTTAATCCTAGGACTGACAAAATACACGAGCGTAAGTCAGGGGGGGGGGGGGG
>JAPMOR010001244.1:6745-28895 GCA_026543865.1 Argiope aurantia
TCCTCATAATTAAAAGCAATGGTCAATTGACGTATCTGACACTTATGTAAACTATTAATCATGAGGAAAATTTACGTTTATGGAAGCTTTGAAATATAAAGGCCACTTGGTTTAAAAAGAAGGAAGTCCAGGAAAACAAAAACTTCATTATTTTATTTTACTGATATTATAATGTTGTTTAATCCTATTTCAAAACAATACATCATGCAAATATGATTACTGAAATATGCAAGGCGCACTATAAATTCGAGTAAAACTAAATAAATGAAAATAATGTTTCAAAAAAATTGAGGGTTTATGTTCAGATATTTTGAATTTTTTTTATCACTGAAAAATAATTTTAAAACATGACTGAAAGATGACAATAACATGTCAAACTGAAAATGTTCATAAAAAACAGAGCACAGTAACTTAATACGGAATACTTTATTTTAAAGCAAAAACTTTAGAGCATGTCTTCCAACAAAAAGTATTAATCAAGTGAGGCGCGTAACTGCACTGTTACAGCTGAGTGTAGCATGTCGGCATCCATGTCACCAATGACCTATTTAATGGTATCTTCAGTTCCCCCAAAGAGGCTGAAGAGCCCCGGGAAACATGAGACTTTAGGTATTCCCACAAGCAAATGTCCACTGGAGTAAGATCTAGAGATCATGAAGGCCAATTAATCTTGCATCCTCAGATATCATATGATCCTCACTGAATGTGTGTAGAAGGAACATCTTGATGGAAAGAGCAACGGGAAACGAGGCACTATCCACGGTTCCTCAAAACGGTGGATTAAATTCAGTATCCCATTCAATGAAATATAACTTTCATTTGCTTTGATTCCTTTCACCGTGCGAAACTTCCGTAGGGCTTTAGTCATGAATTCAGTGTTCTTATAGAAAAATATAATCCCTTTTTCTCGATCCGATAACGATAGTATGCTGATTTTATGTGTGGCAGCCATCCATCGGTCATTTATAGCATATTTTTAATGAGAAAAAAAACCCCAAATGTTTTGAACATATTTCTGTAAAACACAATTTTTCTCGAATATTACCATTTTATATTATGATTCCTTAAAATTTGCAGGAATTTATGGCTTTATTATAGCAGTAAATAATCACAAATGAGTATTGAAGAAAATATTTATCTACTTTAAAGAAAAAGAAGGGAGTTCATTCTTTTTAAAAAATATGCTAGAACTGAACAAAAAAAAAAAAATTTATCTTATAAATAAGTATTAAGTAAGACATTTTTAAGCCAATATTAATGAATTTCAAGTCATTTCAAATCTGTGAAGCTATTGAGAGAAAAAAAATTGAAATGTTCTTTTAATAAAAGATTATGAAAGGTAATTTTTTTTTATTTTATAGACAGTAATTTTTCTGCTTTAGAATCTTAATATAGATACAGATAAAAGAATGAATTTTACGAATATTTTCTTTCCCAGCCGAGTTCTTTAAACCTTTTAGGAGATTTGATTGTTTAAATGTGTGACCGAAATGCTCTCAATTCTTATTAATTGTGGTAATCAAAATTCCAAGTTTCATTTCCCATGCCTTCTATACAATATCTGCTTTAGTACTAGAATTTCTACATCATTTTGTTTTCTGCAAGGTCACTTGGTCAGTTGGTTTTTAAGTTAAATCAATAGCGTCATAGATACTTGCATTAAGTGAAGGCATATTTGAAATATTATGTATATAATTCTTGGAATCGAATCCGCGAACTCGAACTTAGGACACAGGGCTCTAGCACTATATTGAAGAAACAATTTCTTCGTAATATATTCATCGCTTTCTATCTATTATAACTATAGTTAGAGCTACAAAATTTAAAAACAGAGCTCATTGTCAACAGCAGGAAACTGTTCAAGAAACAGAAACCGAGGTCTCCACATCAATAATAGATTATAATACATTTTTGAGTAGAAGGAATTCTTTTTCAAATTGAAAATTAATGGATCAATACCGTTGCAAACTTTGCAACAATATAGTGATATGCGGTGAGACAGAAGGGCGGTGAGACACCTTTGCAACTTTCATATATTTAACTATACGTATTCGCACTCATAAACTTTTTCAGAGAATACCTTTAACAGCGCACAACTATGGACACCTTGCGAACTTCCATATTTGGATAACCTTTCAGATATTCGGTTAAAACACGTTCAAACCGAAGAAAATGCATCCTTTAAGACTTTTTCAGAAAATTCTGAATCTTGTTACAGATCTGAAAATGATTTTCCCGAAGCTAATAACAGTTCCCCAACTATCATCAATTGGCAGAATCAATTGGTGTTGACGAGGAAAAGCTAAGGGTATCATGTGTATCCGATCTAATTCATGCTACAAGTAGTGAAGAAGACGAGATGTCACATCAAAAGAACAAATGGCTGTCTCTGAATAACGATAAAAATAATTTTATGGATTCTCTATGGACAGGTCATTCAGATAATTGCAATATCTCTGAACCAAGAAAACTAATTGTGAATCCAGATTCCCTATCAGGAAGTAATGAGCTAGAAGTATAAACGTCTTGGAGTATGCAACTGATGAACATACTTCACTTGAAATACACTCTAACGCTTACAGTAAGAGCGAGAAAACTGAGGAACATATTTCTTCTAAAACAGATAGCAATGTTGTGGCTGGACCTACAGGAATGTGCCTTTGGAAGAAGAAATTTCCTTCAAATTATGTCTTAAGGAATTCAATAAAAACATCATCTCGTCACCCATTATCGAAACGGCAATGGCGAAAAGGCTTTTGTATATGATCCAGTCGGAAAAGAATTTCCTCAGAAAGCAAGTCGCGACATCCATTATCGAAATGTCACTGGTGACAGACCTTTCGTGTGCCACATGTGTAATAAAAGTTTCGTTCAAAAGGGTAATCTTAAAACACACTGTGTTTTAAGATTACCCTTTGTGTTCGAATTCACTCAGGAGAAAAGCCTTATGAATGTCCAATTTGTGGAAAGGCATTCACAAACGGCAGCGATTTCAATAGGCAACACAGGAGAATGCATGAGTGAAATCAATCTGCAAATTACAGAAATATTTCTATATAATCTACCTTACATTTGTAATCGAAATGAAGCAATTTTATCTCAAAGTTGTTACAATTTTGTTTTTAAAATCACAATATAATTTTTACTATTTTGACGAACAGAAAATCTTGACATCCTCACTCTAAGCAATTTCTCTGTGACTGATGATTGAAAATCAAAATATGTTTTCAGTTCAAATGCATTCATATCTGTTTATGGTTTTCACATTGTTTACATCTTTTAAAAAGTTTTAATTCCTAGTTACAATTCTCTCCATTTAATATCAAAAATACATGTCTCAATTAAGCAAATATTCCTTGTTTTAGCTCGAATTCAAAATTAAATATTACCACATTCAGTGATATCACCGTTTCATTTCCGGTTTTTCCGATCACTTGAGTTAAAATTTCAATACCAATAAACTTTCAACTAAATGGCATTTTAAAAAAATATTACGGATTATGACATTTTACCCGAACAAACATATTTCCGATCTATTAATAATTATTATAATCGTTTGCAATATAGTTTGATTTTGAATTGGTGTACACAATATTTTTTGTTGATATTAAATTAACGAATAATATTTGTATTTGTTCCATTTGGAAAATTTAGATATAGCATAAAATATACTTTTATATTACTGAAGAATTTCACAAAGTTTTCCTTTCTTTATATATTAAAGATCTTGCTTTGCAAAAGATATTTAAAGTATTCTTGTAAATTCTTTAATAATTATTTTTTATATAGCGTCGAAGTGTCTAATGTCTGTTCGATATTTTTTGTATCTTTAAGAAACTCTTTTTGGTCCTTTTCTATTAAAGAAATAAATTCATTAAATTAAATGCTAATTATATTGTTATTGATTTGTGTAATTTCTATTAAAAATAATGAATGCTTCCGTGCAAACTAATTAACTGGAATTCTCAGATTTAGCAAATCTGTTCTTTTTAATGCTGATATGTTGCAACTTGGAACTAGTTTTTTGAAATAAGTATTGGAATTTTAATGAATTAAAAAATGTGGCGAAAGTCTCCTTTGTTTCTACTAAGTTTTCTTAATGTTTATTTGTTTTTTTCTGTTTTTTCGCAGCCTAAAAATTATTGTTACACGATTCCCCCAATATAAAATATTATCTTTTTAAAAAAATATTTTTTTTCTAAACTTAAAGAAAACATTTTAAAAGAAAAATTTATTTTATATCAAAATGCTTCACTATTGCGATGAAACTCTAATGGCTTTCGAAGATTCTTTATTAATATTTCATCTTTGCTTTTTTCCCCACTTTTAATGGTCAAAATACAATGATCCTTGTTTCCATGTTGAGGATTTCAGTGTAAGCTATTATTTTTAAATACAATTTCTGCAGTTTTCTTTAAACTTATAATTAGGATTTCAATTCGAATCATGCAATAGTGTGAAATTCTTTAAATGCACCCTTTTTTTAATGTTGCCGCTCTTTTTTGTGGTCCTTTTTCTGTGGTATTTGTAAAAAAGATTTCGTACGATAGGATAATTTGAAGGATCATGTTAGGATTCACACTGGAGGAAAGGCTTTTGTATGTGATTTATGCAAAAAAGAATTTATTCTGAAAGGAAATCGCGACAGACATTATCGATTCCAAACAGGTGAGAGACACATGAATGTGTAATGTCTGCAGTAAAGATTTTGCTCATAAGAGTAATCTTAATATGCATGTTAGGAAGCACACTGGTGAAACTCCTTTTGTATGTGATATAGTATGAGGAAAATTATTTAGTCGGCAACCAAATCTCATGACCCATTATCGAACCAACACCGGTGAAATATCTTTCATGTGCGACGTCTGCAATCAAGATTTTGCTCATAAGGGTGATCTTAATATACATGTGAGGACGCACACTGGGAAAAAGCCTTATAAATGTCCAGTATGTGAAAAGTCTTTCACAAACAGCAGCGACTACAAAAAGCATTACAGGAGAGTGCACAAGTGAAATAACCTGCAAAGTACAGAAATAATTCTTTTACTCTAGCATGAAAATAAATCGAATTCTTTATTGAGTTGGAAAAATTGTAATTGTTATAATTTTGGTTTTGAAAATTTCTTTACGAATTCCATTATTTTGACGAAGTACATTTCTAGGTTTTAAACATATAATCTATTACTTTTTAATTGGCTTTTGATGATGAAAATATGATTTTCTGTTGAAATGAGTTTTCATTTAAGTGTTTGTTTGTAAATGGTTGAGCTTTTTTTAAAATTTTTAATCCTAATCAGTTAAATCCTAGTGAGTTTAAACCATAAATTAATGTTTAGGCTCCCTTCTAATAAAACAGGAGTTATTCTTTTTTTTGGTTTTAATTCATATATTGAATATTTCCGAATATTATGGTTCATCGTTTCATACCCAATTTTTCAGAGCATTTAAGAAAAAATATTAAATATCAACTAAATGCCGTTTTCATGGACAACAACATTTTAACCTAATTTATGATCGATTAATAATTGTAATTATGAACCGAAAAACTTTGATTTCGAATTGGTGTAAGCAGTAGTTTTTTTTTAACTTGATGTTTAACTATTGAATAATATTTGGTCCAACTGAACACTTTAGATAAAACATAAAATCTATTGTGAATGTTAATAACGAATTTTGCAGGGAGTTCCTTTCTTTATATCTAGATGATCAGCCTGTACAAGAAATTTTTAATGAATTTTTGTAAATAGTTTAAGAAATATTTAATATTGGGCATTAGATACCGATTCGTCTGTAATTATTTTTCCTTTTTAGAAATTTTTTGTGGTCGTTTGAGATGAAATAAACAAATTCATTGTCTGTTTTATTTTTAAACATTTGTGTTATCTCTCCATAAATTTAGTGAATTTTGTTAACTCCCAGCTTTAGCAAATGTACATTTTTATTGTTGAGAATATGCAGCTCGGAAAGACGTCTTTGTAATATTTCTTAACTGTTTAATTAATTAAAAAACAAACAAAATTTTGGTATGTTTCTACATCAATTTCTGAAGCAAAAAATTATTTTTATACCATATTAAAATTTAAAGTAAAATCATTTCAATGATACACGCTGTAGACGTATAATTGTAAATGTAAAATAAAATATTTTAAACTTATTTTATAGTAATAAATTTCATTGTTGAAGTGAAACGCTGATGACTTTCATTCTTTTTATCATAGATTTTCACATTGTTAGAGCTCAAGATATTATCATTTGGCTTATCTTTTCATTTTGAATTGTTTCTATGAAAGGTATTTCTTTATTAAAAATTAGAAGGTTTTTAATTAGCGTTTAGTTTGGAATAATATGGTATTGAAAATTATTTAAATGTATCCTTTTTTAATACTGCTGCCTTTTTTTCTAATATAATTGGATGTAGAAGGATATAAACAGAAAATGAAGTAAGGGCATAGCACATTAAAAAGGACAATATGTGGCTTTTAAAATAGTATAAGTTACGTATCTGAAAAAACTTTGAAGTTAAAAACATTTTACTGAGAAAGCTATTAAAAACCATATTAGATAAAATGTTCAAAATATTTTTTTATCATTTATTGAAACGAGCCATCTGTCATAAAAAGGTATAAGTAATATATAAATCTAAAGAGAAAATTTAAAGAAATTGATTTCTTCTGAATTCTCTTTAAATACTTTTAGCATGAATTTCTTATTTTTTTATTACAGATTAATTTGCAATATAAGTTGAAATATTATAAATTTTTGTAAAGATAAATTGACTCGAAATTATTAGCATAAATTTCTTATATTTTGATTACATATTAATTGCTATATAAGTTGAAATATTATAAATTTTAGTAAAGATAAATTGACTCGAAGTTATTAGCATAAATTTCTTATATTTTGATTACATATTAATTGCTATATAAGTTGAAATATTATCAATTTTTGTAAAGATAAATTAACTCGAAATGGGTATGTAGTTGTACTTTTCGAAGTTACGTGATTTGGTCAAATAAAAATTTAATGCTAGTGAATGAAATATATTTTGATTGCTCTGATGTGAAGTAACCTTAATTATCTATTCGAACCTTTATAGCTTTCCTCTTTTTAATGATCTCATTTATAATTTAACTCATTTATCGAATAAATTTTTATCGTTTTCGAACTATTTCTCGGGTAAAAATATCCCTTACTACCTGCTATATTTGCAGCACTCTCTATGTTTACTTGTTTTGATTTGTTTTCAAAAGAAGCAAAGTACACATTGTTTGTCGTAAACAGTTCAGGGCAAATTAAATTTTACCTTTTAAGAAGATTCCCGACTCTCGAAATTAATCATGAAATATTAATGAATTACTTTTATAAAGCTCTTAAATGGAATATGTTTATATACTATATTATATTAAGAATGTTTTTTGCAAGCATAAATCGTATCCATACATGTAAAGACTGACTGAAGTTCTACTTTAAACTTGGAAAAAGTACATTTGGATCCGAAGAACTACAACTAGAACAGAGATCCTATAAATATAAAATTTAGAAAACGCTTAACTTTTTCTAAGTGATCGACGAGTAGTCAGTGGAATTCGAATGCAAATGAATATAACCATATCTTTCAAAGATGCTCCTTAAACGATTCCAAAGAGTTTTAATGGAAATATATTTGGATTGGAATATATTTATAAATAGTATTCCTGAATATATCATTTTAGAAGAAATTATTTACATTTTTAAATATTTAATTAAATTTTCAAAATCTTATACTTTGTCCTCGTAATGTAAAAAAAAAAGTGACAGGAAAATAAATGGTTTATTTTTAATAGAAAAAGGAAATTAAAAATATGTAAATATAAAATGCAGCGAATGAAAAATTAATAAAAAATGATAATTTTGAAAAAAAATAATAAAAAATGGTAATTTTAATTGTTCTTTTAAAAATAAAAGAAATTATTTAAAAATTATTTTGCAGCAAAAGGTTTCATCGTTGAAATAAAAGCCTAATTGTTTTCTTAGTTTCTTTATTAATATTTCATCATGATTTTTTTCATATTTCTAATAGTCAGGATATGATGATTCGGCTTATTTTTTCATGTTGAGGAATTCCAATGTAAGGATTCTTTTACTAAAAATTTTGTAGTTTTTACTTGTAATTAGGATTGAGTTTCGAATCCTGCGATAGTCTAAAATTCTTTAAATGATATTTATTCTGTCCCATATTTTAATGCCCCTTCATTTTCTTGTGATATAATTGCTTGCATAAAAGTATAGATGATGACGGAAAGATAAAATACAATCTACAGGACAATGTATGGTTCTTGAAGCAGTATATTCCTAAAATAATTGAAGTCGACAAATATTTTTCTGATGATCCCATTAAAACCATATTATACAATACATTTAATTGAAATTTTACTATCAATAATCCAAAGAATCGATCACCATATTCTATTAGAAATCTAGAAAGAAAGTTGAAAGAAACTACTCTCCTCCAAATTAACTTTTAAATGAATTGTTAAAAGAAATGAGAATCAGAAATATTTAGCATAGTTTTTCTGACATTTTGATTATAGATTATAGACATATAATTTGAAATTAATTATCAGCCCAATAAATTATAATAACTAATGGTGAAAGGAAATATAATTTTTATTTTCGGCTTTATTTGTTTAAAATATTTTTGAACGTTTTTTTAAAATAAACTTAATTGGTTCTAAATCATAACAGCCTTAATTATCTGTTGAAAGCAGCAATGTTTTCATGAATGTTCTTATTTATAATTTAACTCTTAACTGACAAGTCATTGTTACCGCTTTGAAAAGGATTCTCGTGTAAAAATATCGTTCACAATTTGCTGTTCAATCTGCGCTTATTTAGTAATCATAAAAGCAAAGTATATATAGTTTATGTTGAACTATTTTCTGAAAACTCTATTCTACTTTTTAGGAAAATTTTAAACAAATAACACGAATTAATATGCATAAATAATTTATTATTATAATGCTTTCGAATAAAATTTATTTTTTTACTTATTACATTCGAGAATGCATTTTACATATATGGGTTGTTTAGTCATATATATAAAGACCGATTGTAGTTCTTATTCTAAAAATTCATTTCAAACTCTAAACTAAATTATTCATAAAAAGAGGCAACTTGAAATATCTGATTTTTGATTTCATATGTAAAAAGTACCTTTTATTCAATATTTGATGGGAAAACACTCGAAAACATCTAAATTTCAAATGCCACTAAAATAAAGTTCCGATAATACAAAACTAAGATACTGCTCAATTTTATTGAAACAAGCTGCAATGAGCAGTCAATGAAATTTGGACGCAAATGATTTTTGAAAGATATTCTTGATTCTTTTCCTCTTTCAGGTGAAATTATTCGGCTGGTCAAATTTTTATAAACCGTACGACCATTTTATATCATACGTATAAAGTATAAATTACTTGTCACAAAAATTTGATAATTAAAAATATTTTACTGAGCAAGCCATTAAAATCATATTAGACAAAAAAATCCAGATGAACCCTCTAATAGCAAAAGGCGGTTCATAGTAGCTGGTATTGCTGGGTGTATAACCGCAATAACCATTTTTGGACATACTGTACGAAATATATAGACTAATCTCATAGGAGAATATAAAATAATTAAGTAAAATTTAAAAATGTAATAAAGGGATGAGAAATGAAACTAAGCTTTTTTAAAAGCTGAGTCATAAATAGTCAAGTACAGTAAAGTGTGTGAGCCTCATGTAAAAAAAATAGTTTTTAAAGATTTAAGAATGGATTTCGGATGACAGTTTTTATCCAACAAGTCCTGAATGTTTAAGAGATGATTCGAGGAAAAAAATGATGACAATGAAAATTAAAATCAAAGCATTCAATTGAAATATGTGAACCCAGAAGTCAATAGGAGAAGTGGAACACAATTTTGAACATCACACCGAAAAGGAGTTCATAGTAAGTGAGTATACAGAATGTATCCTGTAAGGGGGCAAATCAATTTGACACCAATCTCCCGTACAGGAAAATGGCATGAATGGCATTGAACATGGATCGAAATCGTTCTTTTCATAGTAAAGCATGCTTAAAAAAAGCACTTGATTAAATAATTTTAAATAATTAATCTTTGATTAAATAATTTTACTATGAAAAGAAAAAAAAACAGATTTATTCCTAATGCCAAATATTGTTTTTTATAAGACTGAAACTCTATTTCAATTTATACAAGGGATAATCTGTAATCTGAAAATGAGAAAAATTCTGTTAAACATTTCTGATTCAAATATTCGAAATTTTTATTCAATAGTAAATCCAAAAAAGTACAATTTTTTTCAGCAGAAGTTTTAGATTTATATATTATTAGTCAAGTTACTCAAGATTTCAATTTAATTTTTCTTATCTTTGTCTCGAAGGGTTTTCTTCAGCGAAAAATTTTATTAATCACAAATTTTGTTAGACATGCAACTTATATTACACTATTAGAATTCTTCACACTTCTGCTCTTTGCTTTATGTATTTTCGTCATTTTTAGGTCTGTATCTTTACACATCCGATTATATCACAACAAGGAATGGATTAAAAAACTGTCACATTGAAAAAACCTTTTCCACTGCTGCTTATTTGAAGTCAAACCCCAATTATAAAACCTAGAACATTTCAAAAATTTAATTAAAAGTATACTTTACGGTGATAACTACTCAAAATTTGAAAATAAACCGGCGCATCTTTTTTGATCATTATCTATGATAAAAAAAAACAAATGAAATATTAGCACCAACAATGAAAACAAATTGAATTTCATTTCATGAATGAAATGTAATACTTCGAAATAAGCTTAAAATATTTTTTGATTAAAAATTTAGTAAAATATGCGACAAAATCTATTATCATTAAAAAGAGGAAGGTTGACTTTTGTAATGACGTAAAAATCAGTTTCGTGCTGCAATATTTTTAAAAGTTTATAATCGCAAAAATATTGCTAGAATCTGGCTTATTTATTCCTTGACTCTAATTCTAATAAAAGTTTCAAAACCATTCCACCAAGAAACACATTCTCATCTTCCCAATTAAAATGGTTCCAATATTATTTCCTTTAACGAAAATAAACCCCAAAGTTTTTTTAAAGGAAAAAAGTAACACAGAGACATTGCACTTATATGTGTAATATAAAAACATTTATTACAGCGTTCACAAAATACATTAAATATATCCACTACAAAAGTAATTGCCTATGTAGGAATAAAAAGAATCCTTTGTGAAATTTGTCATTATACTTAAAACATATTTTTATTGCCCGTTAAAGTTTCCCTTTTGGAATAAAATTATCCAATGGAACACGTTGCAATATATTATTATTAGGAATAGCATAAAGTATTTCTAAAATTTTTGCTAAAATATTTTAAGAAACTATAAATGAATCTCTCAATATCTTTGTATTTTGGAAATATTTAGTTCTGTTGCAAAACTGAAAGACTGAAGATATTTGCTTAAGTGTAAATGATATGAACAAGCATGTATATTAACAAATATCAGCACTGAAACAATTAAAAAAGAAGAAACAAAGTTAATAAATCATATACATTTACTTGTAAACACATTGGAGACTAATTAATGCAACTTTCATAAATTCTTCACCAAGTAGAATGTAAAAGCTTGTAGATCTCATATAAGAAAAATATCTTTGTCATATTTGTAGAATTCTTACAGAAATTAAAAAAAAGTAATATTTTAGTTTCAAAATATTTCAGTTCGATAAAGAATGCAAAGTGGTTTTATACAAAAGTGAAAGAAATCTTTCTGCAATTTGCTTATTGATTTCACTCATGCAATGCTCTGCGATGCCAATTGCAATTGTCGATGTCCGCGAATGTCATTCCGCAAATTGGGCATTTATAACGATTCCCCCCTGAATGAGTCCGAATATGTCCCTTAAGACTATCCTTTCGGGAAAAAGATTTTTCACACATATAACACTTAAAGGGCTTCACACCCGTGTGAGTTTGATAATGTGTCTGGAGATTTTGTTTGAGATTGAAATCTCTTCCGCATATGTTACACACAAATGTGTTTTCGCCAGTGTGTATTCTATAATGTCTTTTAAGATTTCCTTTTTGAAAAAATAATTTTTTACAGATTTGGCACTCAAATGGTTTGTTGCCAGTATGTATTCGATAATGAGTTTCAAGCCTGCATTTCCATTCAAAACCTTTAGAACAAATATTGCAAACGAACTTTTTTCTAAGGGGACGTATTCCAGAAGGTCCTGCATCTGCAATGTCAAACTCCATAGAGCAAATTGATTCTTCCTCGTTGGCAGCCATTTTATCGCTGTTATTGGGATCTTTGGAAGTAATTTCAGGTGAAATATGTTCGTTTTTTTGATCCCTTGAAGTTTCGTTAGTGCTATGTTTCGGATCCTCATTTCGTTGTGAAAAATCAGAATTCAAAATAAAATTCTTGTTTCCAGTAATATTTTTCTTTTTTGAAAGAGTACTTTTAATAATACAATCTAAGGGATCCATAAACAACTCTTTATCATAGTTAAAAGAACGCCATTTGCTGTCCTGAAGAGACATTCCGCATTCTTTTCCAGGGGATAAATTTGAAAGATTTAATCCACCATTATTTTGTTCATATAGAGATCCGGTGTTATCTGTTGTTTTCGTATAAGCCGAGGGAGAGTCTCTTTCAGAATGGCAGGCGTTTTCAAAATTTCTTGATGAAGCGTTTAACGATTCATTTTCATTATTCACTTGTGCGTTCACTACTGACGAACCACGCGGATATTCAAATTGTGCACCGTCCGAAGTTGTCTTGAATTTCCGCTTTCTCCTTGAGTCAGGCACTAACAAATCTTTATCCATATTTTCATTTAATGATGCATTCATTAGTGCAGAATTTTCATTATCATTTTGGCAGACTTCTGAATGCAATTTCTCATCAATGTCATTCAAATTTTCCTTAATTTCATCTTTGGCGTAATCATTCTTTTCATATATTTTGTCTGATTGTTTTAGTTGTGGCAGTGTATACACGTTGTTATCGTTCATATAAAAGAGACAGGAATGATTTTCACCATAAGTCACTGTTCTATTGCAAATCTGACAGTTCCGAGCCATTAATATATTAATATTCAATTTAAAAATAATGTCGCCTTAAAAGTATACGAAAAATGACTGATGATCTGAAGTAATCAAGATTTCAAATTTCCCTTGCAATTTAATTCTGTAGACGCTGTAGACGTTATTGCTGATGCCATAGAATTTGTACATTTATTATGATTAAAATGGATTTAAGCGACTATTTTTTTTATTTGTTTCACAAACAGAATACTAGAACTTTCTCACCTTAAATCAAGACCTGCATAAGTTTCTAATCCAATATCCGGCATATCTAATTTTAAATTACCTTTCATTTATATAAGATACTGAGCAGGCTTGAATTATTTTAGTTATCAAATGAAATGGGTTGGAAATATTAATACCTGCTTGAAATCAAATTTTTTGAATAGATTTCTATTACAAGGCTTTGATATGATCTAATCATTACTTTTTTCAAATCTTAATTCTACTATTGATCCGAGTCGGCCTCTCTGATTATACGTTGATCCTAAATTCTTTTTTCTTTAACTCTTTTTTTAAACGTGTACGGAATATTTTGGAAGGAAATCTTTCTTTTATTTTGGTAATGATTTCAGCTGTCTTACTTCAATTGTACTCGAGACTTAATTCACATATTTCCTTGTGTTTCATAAGAAGAGAGATAATGCATTTGCAATGCAGTTTTGCAAGCGATTGAAACCGAAATTTTATGCAGAACATGTCTTTTCAGTATGTCTGAGGACATACACCAAACATATATAGTTTTATATAATTCGTTTCTTGTTTGTATTATAGTAATTACTTGCATGCACATGCACAAAAAACACACACGGTCAAGTTATTGATGGATTATATTCAAAATGTGGTAACGATTTATATGTTGGATTCTAAAACATTAAACCAAATTTTATCCATCCGGTTCTTTATATTCTGGTCTTTATGGTGTTTCCGAGCTCTCGAACAAGGAGGCAGGAAAACTTCCTGAGAATAGATTTCATTCAAGTTTTATAGAATTCTAAGACTTTGGACTAGACTACATACTGAATTCGTTTCTTTTAGTTAAAAGCATTTTTGAATCATCGTTTGAACCAAAGTTGAACCATAGAAATATATTTCTAAAATTCTGTTGTCCAGTGTCAGATAGGTCTGAAATATGAACATGCTTCAAAATATAGAGATAAAATAATTCGAGAGGAAGTAAAAAAATAATAAAAATTGATGATACGAAAAGGAAATTTTTTTAATCACGTGCCTTATATAGTATCATCATTTGGAGCCAGACATCAAATCTACCAAAGAGCCCAACGAAGAAATTAAGTTTCCTCCACAGGGCGCTTTCGGATTATACGCTCACATTCATTTTTAAGATCGTTAAGTAGTTTTCACACTAAGGTTCAAAAATTGACTCTTTTGATTTATTCCTACTAGAGCAAGTGTTTAAATAAGTGAGAATATGAGCGGATTCATACAGAGGAGGTCAAAGAATAGAATTCAATTAAGAGATGGACCTCTACTATCTGACATTTGTGTTATTATTTGTTTGTGATTTATTAGCCATCTTTGGAGACCATCGGGTTCATTACAAATGTCTACAGGGTTTCTTTTCGATTTCTTATATATCACTCAATGTTCATAATTATCCTAAGAAAAAAATTAACTTTCAAATGCTGACAGATGTCAAAGAAATGAAATTTTAATTGATTTCAATCAGTTTCGCTCATTTTTTTTATTTAAACCATACTATCAGCAATGCCACCATAATGCATGTAAAAGTATATATCAAGTTACAGTAATGTATTTGTACCTTCCACGCTGCTGCAATTTCACTTTTTCTTTTATCAAGTAAACTACATATATATTGAATTAAATCATATTCTTTGGTTAATACAAGTAAGAAAATTACATGTTTAGATAATTGAGGGAGCTATGAAAACTGTTTAAAAATTCAATAAACAATGAAATATGATGTGGGAAAATTCCCATAACAATTAAATTCCTATCATGAAAAAAAAACAAGATTTTAAAATATTAAATGGTATGAAAATCCGTTTATTTCTCTATGATATTTTAGGAGTAATTGAGCAAAAATATTCAAATTTCGCTCAATGGTCAATGAAAATTGAAATTTAAATGACTATGAAATGCAACTTCCCACATTTGAAAATATATATGTTTCAAATTTAATATTTCTTTATCTAAAAATGACACACACATACACTGTTTAGTCAGAATCATAGATATCCTGATTTCTAGTTTTTAAAATCAATCAGGCTTCTTGACACACCATATGAACACAATTATATACTTTATAAAGATACTTTGCCTTATCAGTCCTTCAAAGCCACAGAGAAAGGATATTCTGGAAGCTATTATCACAACAACAGGACAGAAATTTATTTTGGATTCTCTGATCTCCGCAGCATTTTACATGCTAAACAGCGTTTCTCAACCATTCAGTATTCTTGGTTCAGTTTTCAATCACAATTTTCATCACGCCCAACGCTTACAATAAAATGTATATAACAATAATGTATATAGAGTATTTTGGATTCTGTTTTTAAATTATTTTTAACTAACTGGCAAAACAAGACTAAAAACGTCCCGACGTTGTCGAGAAACCAAATCTTGCATATTGGACAAGCGGGCGGTAAACAGATGAAGCGAATGAAAGCGGAGAAAATTTAAATATTATATTTGAAATGAAAGCCAAACAGGGAGATAACGTTAAAAGAATGTGAAAGTAGAAAAATTTGTTAATGAAGGTTAACCTATACGGGGTGAGCCAAATTTAGACACGGAATATATTTTTTCGAATAATAAAAGAAATAAAACAGAAGCATGACAAAACAAAAGTGAAAAAAGTAGCAATGTTTGTGGAAGGGAATCCACACGACCAATGCCGTTTCGAGCATGCGCGGAGCAAATGTTTTCCCATAGGAAGATGGAAAATGTTCGATAACGCAAGTTTCAATTCCAGCCAGTCTCATTCGAGTCGATCCTTTTGTCGCTATCGAATCTATCGTGCATTTGTATGTTATATATGTTTCCGTGTTAATTGCAATTCACCATATTAAATATTCACGGCAGCAGATTTATGCAACACATATGAATAAATTTTTAAGCGGAAGTAAGCAAGCATCAACAAGTACACAGACGGACGTGGTTCCGAAAATAAAATCAAGAACATATTCTCAAGAATACTTAAATTTTGGGTTTATCAGTACTGAAGTAAATGAAGAAGAAAAGCCCCTGTGTATCATTTGTTCAAAAATATTTGCCGTTACTATTTTATTGCGTTACTATTTTATTGCGAGGCAAGAGGGTTATCACGTGGGAAATTTTTGCAACGTGTATATGAATTAAGAGAAGAAATCGCCATTTTCCTAGAAGAGGAAACCAGACAGAAGGCCGAGAATTTTCGCGATGGTTTATTTGTGATGAAATTGAGGTACTTGGTCGAAATATTCGAGAAATTCAATAACTTGAATCTTCCACTCCAAGGAGCAAATACACATATTTTGGATACGAGTGATAATGCTTTTTGTGGAAAATTGGAATTGTAGAGCAGAAATTTAAAGAAAAAAAAACCTAACAATGTTTGCAAATGTGGATGATTGTACTAAAACTTACAAGGCTGAAGAAGAACATGCAAAAATTGTTTTTGTAACCATTGAAAATCTTTTAGGCAAATAATTTTAAAACGTATTTTCATGCTGACGACAAACTGATAGCAAGTTACGAGTGTATTAGGAATCCATTTCATAAGACTCCCGAAGGACTGTCAATTGACGAGGAAGAAAAATTCATAGACTTCACGACTTGGCGAAACTAAAAGACAATTTAGTAATATATCACTATTTGAATTTTGGGCAGGAGTAAGGATGATTTTTCTGCTCTAAAAACAAGGACATTTCACATTCTGTTACCATTGTGACGTCTCTTAAGAGCAATAATGGTCAACAACATTTTAGTGCAATATTTTTTAATAGGTAATTACTTACACACATCACATACACATATATAAAGTGGTTTCAGCATTTAAATTTGTTAATAGGAGGCCACATTTCTTGAAATACATCACAGACACTGTTTACCCCATAACACCATTTTCACATCACTCCATCATCCATCATGGCGTTTCTCGTTCTGGTTTTTTCTGGAGTTCGTGTCTAGAGGGCGCTAGTCAGTACACCATTCAACATCATACCTTTGTGAAACTGGATTTTCTGCTGTGGCTTCTTTGAAGACAAAATATAGAAACAGAACTGAGAGTGTCTATTTCTAATACTAAGCCTTCCTTCGAAAAACTGTGCTCTGCAAGACAGGCCCAAGGAAGTCACTAATAATTATTAAATTTGTTTTTAATTTAGTATGTTTTGATTTAGTAAGTTGTTTTAATTTAATAAATTATTAAGTATGTCGAAATGTATTTTGTTTTTTATGTATATGTGTGCTTTCCTTTCCGTCAGTTAATCAATTTTTAAAATACTATTTTCTCTTGGATATTCTCGCTTCCCCCTCTAGTATGCTAGGGGGACGCGCCCCAATGGTTGAGAATCGCTCTGCTAAAAAGTAGCTATCTGCCTCACAATTACCCATCTTTCTTTAAACATGCATGATTATGTCTTTCTCACAGAAAAAGTATCAGGCTTACATGCTTTTATTAATATTAATAGTAAATCACGTAGATTAATTGCATGTATCCAGGAAAAATTGTTTCTCTTTCCCTCACAAAAACAGGTTTTTCTAGAATTTGTTTCTACTCTGTGTCATGATTTTAGAAAACAACGCAGACTAACTGCATTTGTATAGGGATAACTGTTCATCTCTCTCTATATATATATTTGGGAAAGAAAGATCTTAGATCATGATGGTATCTCAGAAAACGAGCTAGGGTCTAATTTAATTCGCAATGCTCAAACTTCTGGAGCTGCGAAATCGATGTCGACCCAAGTTATTTTCCAATACACCAAAAAGGAAATATTTCTTAAAACATTCAAAGATTGGAAAGGAAATAACAGCTCGAAATCTTTTTATCAGTTGGAAAGCATCAAACCTCGGCATCGTCTATACTCTCCAAATAGAGCTGTCTATATCTTGATCTCACTCTTTCCCATTGGAATCTTTTCATTCCACGAAAAGCTATATAGCTTTGGTGCGACCACTTTGCCCAAATGGCTTGCTTGTAATGAAACTGAAGATATTGAACCTACTTTTTATCTCGAGAGTAAATTCTGGAGTTTCGCTTAATTTACAATAAAAAAACATTTACAAAGAATTGCATAATATGTTAGTGCCGAATCTGGCATTTCTTGGTTCTACAATAACACACAAACGCACACACACACATGAGCACCCGCACCTATATACATTTTTTAATTATTAATAGAGAGAGAGAGAGAGAGAGAAAGAAAGAGAAGGAGACTCTAACAAGGCGAGGGCAAATGTTGGAAAATTCGGTTTGAGTTGAAATTTAGTATAACATTAGTAACCTTTAGGATGCTCATTCATTAAAATGTTAAACCGCAATAACCAGAAACATTCGAGATTACGGCCCTAAAATCTTCAGTATAGCTTCTATACTAATAATGTGTTATCGTCGCTAAATGTCCGAATAACGCACTCGGTATGTAGGTGGTTAGGCATTCATGAGGCCTGTTTTCTTTCTTGGGCTAGTGTTTATTTATTTTTAATTTGTGTTTTTTCAAACTTATTTCAAGTTAATTTAACAAATTACAAACTGTTTCAATTAATAGGCTTTTCATTTTTATGTAAAAATAAATATTTATTCATCTAATTCTTGAGTTAGAAATTTTTTTAAAGGAAAATAATCATAAATTTACATACTTTACGGGCCATATAAATATACAACCCTAGATTATAACTCTATCTTCAGTGAAAGTGTCTAATGGGAATCTCTATTTATAATGGAATCTAGGGTTCATGCGTAAAGTTGGCAAGGCATGAACATGCGTGAAGATGAGAACTAATGCAATGCAGCTCCATTTTCTCGCATAAAAATGCAATTCCAATGGCCGTACAATTTTTCTGATCATAGAACTAAGCGTTTCAAAAAAACGAGACGAAAAGATGAGGTGAAATCCCACTAAACAGTCACTTAGGGAGATTGTAGTGGGTTCATTATTATTTACGAGAATTTGATGTTACCCAAATACGACGGTTTCACCTTGTTGAAATCAATGTTCAATGAAAAGTAGAAGTCATCCATCCATATGATGTTAAGCAACCATTATGGGTCATATTCCATTTGTGCATGCGTCCATGTAGCGAAATATACAGACAGACATTACATTTTAATATATTATTCATTAATGAAAATTGGAATTTTTAATTTAGATATATTTTTATTTTATGAAATTATTGAATTTTACTATGCTAACGGATAATGTGCTTTTCAGGATTGAAGTTTAAATTATCTTTTAAAACTTAAATTGTTGATTTTTTATACTTTAAGGTTTTTAATTTACTCTTTTAGACATATTTAGTTTTTAGGACTATTCGGATTCAAAAAGTATATTATAAGTCAAGCCCAACGTTATTACATTGGACGAATTGATGAATGGAATTATGAACTTTTTATCATATAATTTTTATAACAAATATCATATTGTTTAATGCTAGCCATTAATACTGAATGTGTTGTGAATATGTCTCTGAATGAACAAATGAAATATTGATGCACGTTGAATGTTTCGGATGATATTTATTTGATAATATAGAAATATTTCTATTGATTAATTCGGCGTAATTGTGTTTGAATACCGGTTTGTTGAATAATTTTTTTCATAACCGAATATGTATTTCACCTTTTCGTAATTTTTCTAACATTTAAAATCGAAACTTGGGGAAAATAAAAGATTATGCCGACTATGAGTTTAATGCCAAATAAATAAAATCGTATTATTTTTTATGGTTTAGAATTTAATAGAAACAAAATTATTTTTGCTACATAATACATATCTCACAACTTTGTTACCCATTACTTTGATTACATACTAATATTTTGAATGAATAAAATCATTAAATTCAGATGCATTTTGAAGAAACAAAAATATTTTCAATAACATTTAATTTGCTCTTTGATAAAAATTATTCGGGATTAAAAAATAATATAATATAATAATATGAGTTTGAGAGTGAACAAAATGTATTTATTATTTTCGGTGATTTAAATTTCCCATTTATATTGCATGATGTAAAATATGTTTTTATTTCTTATGTCACTAATTCAATTTCATTATAAATTAATAGCTGCAATCTTTTTCTTCATTGTCAAAAAAACCAACCAAAGCTAGTGATTATTTGAAACTACGAATGACCATTCATATAGAAACACATAGAATACATCTACATGAAGTTTCTGCATTTGATTCAACAATTCACTGTTAACAATTAAGGTATGCGAACACTTGAAAAAGATCTATTTTCTCCAAAATTGACATTTTTAAAAATTCTTTTATTGGATATACCAATCTTTGAGTTATCCAAAACAGGTTTACTTTTATCTCAACTTTAATTAAAAGTCGATATTAATATTTTTGTAATGATCGGTTAACCGGAAGTGGACATTTAAATAACCAGAATAACCGATTTAAAGGGCCAAAACTTGTAAAAAATTTATATAAACCCAAATTTAGTTTTAAGTATGGAAAATCTTTTGTACGGCAAAATGCAAAATGACGGTTTATGGAGTTTCAACGGTGTTTTGTGGAAATTTGTACCTAAAGATGTCTTTATTGAGCTCCGAACAGTCAGATTAGGTGCATTTATGTCTGTAATACATTTTAATGAAGGGTTTATAGGGTTATTGAATGCCCCAAAGGTTACTGGATTGTATTCAAGTGCAAATGCAGTTAGAGCATTTGCAGAGCTCGACAAAGACAGAATCAATGAATCTTGGAGGCATTTACAGTCAAACGCAAAAATTTCAGAAAAAAATCAAAATGATTAAAAATGAAAAATTATTAAAAGATGTGGAGAAAGAAGGTATAACCTATAAATGTGATGAATTTTAGGTATGTACACACATAATTTATTATTAAAACAGGCTATTGTATACTTTAAATGCATTTTTACTTATTTTTTGCTCACTCCAAATCAAATAACTCAAAATATAATCATCATATTACAATGACATTTGGTGGACTTTGTATTTATACTATTTTCTAGAGAATGAAATAAAATAATTTATATGGAGTGATTTTTTTTTAATTTACAGCCTATTGTTTGTTTAATAGCGTCATAAATTTACTAAAGATTTCATGATAAATTTTCGATTGGTTCTAAAATTTTTATTTATTATTATAACCATACGATTGTAGTTCATTCCCTAGAGAAAACTATGTAGTTTATTTTGGTATATGTTTTGTTCGGATGAAAGTAAGAGTTTTTGGTCTAGCGAATTTGAAGTTTAAGTATGTTATTAAATGCCAATTTTCAAAAAGTATTAATATTTATTTCAAATATTGACATCCTATTACTAATTTTGAATATTCTTAAACCCAGAAATATGATTAAAGTATGTATATACTCTGTTTTTCTAAAAAAGTGCTTTAAAAATATAATAAAGTACTATAAAATATATAATAAAGTTATCTCTTTATTATGTTAAAAATAGTTGAATGCCCTACAGATTGTTACGTGACTCTTCAAAATAAAATTTGTTGAGTGGTCTTGGTTATGCAATTTTATTTCGTTCAGCATTTATTCATGCAAATTATTCGGTCATATTATAATATCAGATTTAGCCTTCATTGATTCATGAATAAACTGCATCATTAAATGCAGGTTATATTTCATTAATGCAAAGTTTCATAATAACACATCAGTCGTATAGAAAAGCCGAGATTTGGTTTTAAATCCCTTCCAGAAGGATTTAATAATAAAAAATTGTGCATATTTTTTTTTATTTTATAATTTTTTTCATTAATTACAGTTATATTTTTGATATATGAATATAAATGCTATTCGTTAAGTTCATATTCAACACTTCAAAAATCTCTGATTTCAGATTAGCAT
>JAPMOR010001247.1:1284-13172 GCA_026543865.1 Argiope aurantia
GAGAGAGAGAGAGAGAGAGAGAGAGAGAGAGAGAGAGAGAGAGAGAATGCTTTGCGGCAGATGTTGCCAAATTGCTCTATGAATCTGATTTCCACATTTCAGAAAAATGTAAATAGGTAATAGAATGGATACAAGTTAATCTTTATTTTTGAAAATATTTTTACCTGTAATTTCGGTGAAAGTATTTTATAAAATATTAGACCAATTAAAATTTTCTGTATTTTGAATATTTTTAACATAAAAACGTAACTAAAAAGCTAAAGAATTTAGGAGGTCTTTTAATTTTTTAAAAAAAAATTTGGCAACGTAAAAAGTTTCCAAATTATTGAATTTGCAGACGATTATGTTTTCGGAATATGTTTATTAAATAAAAGCTTTGTTAATAAAACTGAAAAGAAGCATTATTTACATAAAATAGAAGATAATGCTGTATTTTGCCATTTATTATTCTTAATATGGTAAATGTTTTCAAAATATTATCATGGTATTTATTTTTAAAAATTCCTGACTAATAAGCCTTCGTGAGCCGATTTGCAATCTGATTTTATAATTTGTTAGATTCGATTCTAATTTTATTCTTTGCTTTTTTTTGATTGATTAATGAATCAAAATAAAATAAAATCAAGATTGATTAATTTGTAATTTTTCATGTTTATTTGGAAATAGATTTTAAATGTGCTGTATCATTTTATTTTTTAACATTGGTTCATCTAGATTAAATATGTAATTTTTTCTCAAAGTATTAATATTATTTATACCCTACATTTGCTCACGTGTTGCTCAAAACCACATTTATTTCTGTTTGCATATTTTTATATTCTTCCGACATTTTTCAAGTGTGAATGCGATGAGATGTTTCGCATTTTCTTGAGATTGTTAAGCAAGCATGCAACATTTGTGGTTTTAACTTGTCAGCGCTAAAAGGATAAATTGTTCTTTTTAGGTTTGCGAAGAAGAGCGATGTCAAGACGAAGTCTTTCCACTAGCTGTAAACTGTTTAGATAGGTTCCTTTTACTGGTCAGGGTGGATAAAAGTCAGCTGCAACTCCTAGGTGCTGTTTGTCTTTTCCTGGCTTCCAAATTGCGTCAGAGCAGGCCCCTGACCGCAGAAAGACTGTGTTTATATTCAGACCATTCAATCTCCGTTGTACAGTTAATTGTAAGTATTTTTTTAAAGCATTTCCGATTTTAAAACTCTCGTAGTCTTTTTTTTATGTGCATAAATTCATGTTTGATTAAGCATTCCCTATTTTCACCAAGTTTTTTCCAAGTTCGTAAATAGTATTGGGTGAATTTATTCTGCAGAGGATATTAAAACCTTTTAAATCTAATTTGTTTTTTATCATAGTCAACCGAATTTCAGGAGACAGTGGACTTTCAATAAGCAGGAAACGACGAGGATATGAAATTTTCTTTTTATTGTTTCATGAACTTTTCTTTTTATTATATCATCGGTAAAATGTATTCAGCTGAAATAATATTATTAATTGGATTGCTCAGTAAAATGAATATTTAAAAGTCTCAGAGGAATGAATATATTCTAAATGACTATTTCTCAGAATGATATTCTAATTACATTTAAAAATCTGAATTATTCTAGGTGTCTTAATTTTCGAGGAAATTATATATAATTACTAGTGAAGATTTTTAAAAAAAATATTAAAAGAAAATTGTATGCTTTTTATGTTTTGAGTTCTTTTAAATTGTTAAAAATAAATTTCAGTTCAGAAAATGCAAAATTATTATAAAAATTCAATGCATGTACACGAAAATATTTCTAGAGTTGATTTTTAATTGGAATAATAAAATCATACCCAATTTTGTACTGAATAATCTTTTATAGAATTTCAAGGGAAAATAATAGAAAAAAAATTAAAAATTAAGTCGTTTGGAATATTTTGAAATTTTTTTTAAAATTATATGTTCATTATTATTTTGAAAATATATTTCATTTCAGAGTTTTTTAAAATTTTATAACTGAATGAATAATTTACAAAAATGCCTAATAGAGTCCACTGTTTCCTTTATGAAATTGGCAAATTATAACTTCGTATTTATCGATAGTTTTTGAAAGGCTGACTGTCATTTAAGAACACGGGAGAAAAAATGAAATTCAGTTTCTTACAGAACATGTACTTTTTTTTTACTGATCACCAAAATTTTACATTGCATGTCGCCTTGTATTGCAAACTAGGAATAGAATATGTGCTTGTTTTTAATTTAAATGGTTCTTTATCGATATCTAATTTCTTAAGCAAGTTCTTGTACATAAGGCATAAATTCGTTCTTTTTGTTTTGTTTCAAAGGTATCAAAATTTTGTGACCTTCATGTTTTGTTTCGGTAATTTGTTTTACGAAATAGATAAATAACCTTTTACAAAGCAGTTAAAAAACGAAAATAGCGAATACTGAAATCGGAATATTTGCTCTTCATCGAATGCGTCTTAATTTGATGTTAGCTGCCCGTCACAATCCAGTTCCAGTCGTGGCATATTTGAATCCAAAATGGCGGGAACAATGAAGATGACAAGTTTTTGGTAATTGGTTTTGATCTACAAAAGCTGAGTCGGGAAAGTAAAGATGCATTGGATAGAAATATTGGCCCTGATAAAATGCGGGAAAAAAAAAAAAAAAAAAAAAAAAGAGAATCATTTTTATTTTCTTTCACAGTAGGTGTTACTTAATGTACTCTTGAGTTTTTGAAGGTATTCATTGCTGATGGAAATGATGCCATTTTATTTCCAAGCTTCTTACACTTTCACTCTTTCTTGACGTCAAGAAAAACAAACAAGTGTAAGTGGAAGAAATAATAGGTTGGACCAACACTCGTTTTATGGTTACACCTCTTTACTGTTGTTCAGTGTTACATTGTAGCCGCTTTTCGATATTTCTTTGTTTGGTTCATCTTTTATTTCATCATCTGTTCCTTTCCTCCCCCATTTGAGTAGATACGGTGAAGGTGTGGAGCTATAATAGGGATTCTAGAGTGGACATATTGTAAAAAAGAAAAAGTAATGTGAAGTAATGTATAAAAAGCGGCGTAGAGAAAGGTGTAAGACAGCATACAGAATAAAAATGTTTTGATGACCGACTTCCTGTGGGAAAAGGTCCGCTTACTGCTTCGGTGGTCCCCGTTCTTTTTGCGCCATGGGAATATGTCTGATCGTTTTTCCCTGTATAAGTGTCATTCCAACTGTCATTTAAGGGGGTCGAATGCTAAGTGCGTTCAGTTATAAGAACAAAGTAGCTTAGAATTCTACAGAACAAAGTTGTTTAATTTCGAGTTAGGGGTAGAGTTTTGAATCTTAGGAAAGTGAAATCCAACAATTAAATAATTTCAGTCAGTTAAGTGTCAGTACTTCAGACTTATTCAAAACAATTTTGTGTTTGTTTTAAAAACAATCCTAGGCAATTAAATACAACATTGTTCACTGAAATTCGTGAATATCATTATGATATGTTGCCTTGTTTGAAGTTGTATTAATTATGAAAGAACTTATAACCATTTTTGAACTTAGAACCACTTTTTATCAATGAATCGTAAATTATGAAGTTATAAGTATGTTTATTTATTGTAAGAAATACAATTGCTTATAAAGACTTAGCTTCAGAATTGAGTTGAATATTTATTTAATGTAGGAAACATTTTATCACAGCTCAGCAAATAAATTGAAATTGCTTCCCCCAATGAAAATTTCACATTTCTGTGGAATGCGGGTCTTTCATTTAAAATGAAAATAGAATCTGCATATCTGTAACTTTTGCTTCACCACAAAGTAAATATTGATTACTGTTTGAGTGCAGTGTGGGAATAAACACGTTTTTCCATACTTCGGAAGTTGTGATTTGAGTAGTCTCTAAAGATAATATTTCCTGGGTTACTCAGATGTTCTAATAAACATTACCCATTATTGTTTGTTTACTCAATTCTTCGCTTCCCAGTATGATAAATTTATTTTTTAATGTTTGGGAGTCCTATAGGTTGATTAAAGACAGATAAAGAATAATCATTCGTAACAAAGATAGTGAATCCTCACACATTCAGTTGCATCTTGAAATAAGAAGTTGAATCAAAGGGCAGTCCCCGTCTACTGTCAAGGACGTGAAAGTAACTAGCTTACTTCTTTCAAACAAAGAGCCGCCGAAGTGTAGTCGACTTTATTTATATTTATATCTTGAGGTCAACGCAATGAGATTTTCTGCATGAGACACAACTTTTTACGGTATGTGGTGGATTAGATTGTTGCTTCTTTAACATCCAGTCCCGCCTCTTTTCTTACATATTCGTAAATGTATATTTATCGCATTTCTAATCTCAACATCCCCCTAATCGCATTTTTTTGAGAAAGTTCTTAGCGTTCTTTTGGACTGTAATAAATACAGGTGTCTGGTTCAACTGATATGTTTCAATTTTGGGACCATGTTCTTTGTCTTGTTGGAAGACGAGTGATTGCTTTTGGTCTTAATAATTTCGTTTTCGTAAGTATTTTATTTATCTTAAAGGGTTTTACTTTGCGGTTTTTATTTGATGAGTGATAAGAAAAAGGAATAGGAATATTTTAGAAACACCGAATGTTTATTCATTTGGGAGGGAAAAAATGCTTCAACAGCTTTCTTCAAACTGGAATTTGTTTTAAAGGTTTTCGGCTTATTTTCTTTTTTATTAAGGCTTTGCAAAAATGCAGCTGACATTTTTTGGCATGATTACATAAACAGAATGGAAACATGAATATTAAGAATAAGAAGCCTAACTAACATAGAACGGAAAATTATGCGGAATAATTGTAATTCGTAATCTATTATTGCATAATCAAGTAGAATATTAAGTTTATCTAAAATTCGGTTTTGGGGAAGATGGACGAAGCAATTCTTTTCCACTTTCTCATATAGAATAATATAAAGTACTGTAATTTTCAGAAAATTTGAACTCGAGGCTTTCACAAATCTCCATTTTTCATACCTCCTTGAGTTCGAAAAACACATTTAAAAAAAATGTCTGTCTGTGATTCTGTGAACACGATAACTGAAAAAAAGCTTTGAGCTAGATAGATGAAATTTGGTACCAAATCTTTACGTTAAAATTTGTAGATTTCTGACAACTTTTGAGAAAATCCATTCTGAGGTAATCTGTCTGATCAGCTATTCGAATATAAGTTTACATGATAACTACAAAGTGAAGAGAGCTAGGTGGATAAAATTTTTTATATAGAATTAACATCTATTGGATTTGGAATCAAATCCAACCAGAGTTTGACCGTCTGTCGGTCTACTTTCAGAAGCATTTAAACGTGATAATTCGGAAACGAAATGACTTAAATATATCAAATTTGGTGTGTGATTTTAAGACTACAATTGTAGTTTTATGTCAAATTTTGGTTTCGGACAATTTGGGAAAATGCGCGCCTATTAACACAAATTCGATTTTCGGATACTATTTACTGCATGTCAAGGATTAATGAGTAAGGATGTTAAGTTCTCGCCAGAAGTTAATATTTAGCAGCTATAGTACGCTTGTGCCATGCAAGGTTTTCTCTGTCTTAGATCCACAACCTTTGGAAGAAGATGGGGAGAAACGTCTTTATTATGGAGTATGCAAACACGTTTTGGGGAGACTACTCCCGCTAAGTTTCCATTAAAAGAGCGGTAAGGAGAAAAATGGAAGTTTTTTTTTTTTTTTTTTTTTTTTTGTTGGGTGTTTTTTTTTTTTTCTGGTATTGGATATCTTCAGGGGTATTTGGTTCTTCCATTGTTAGTCGCAATATCCGATGGATATTTGTTCCAAATTAGTTAATCTCATTTTCTGTTGTTCTGCTTTTAACGCATTGCAATTTGAGTTTCTCTTACAGAATACTTATTGACATCTTCAGTGGTAATAATTAATGTAATTATATAGAAAGTATGATCAAAGCCATATGTACTTATAGTGTAGGTTTGGTATTCATGAAATACCTTATGACCATTTAACAATGAAAATGATCGCAACTAAAGGAGGGCCAACTTGTGGTTTTTTGCATCATAATCCATACGCGGTTCGCAGTTCTTTTTTTTGTAATATAAGAGTATATTAATCGCGGGGAGCGGTCGGTGCCAATCAAAAACGGCGACCGTCAGCATTTTCTTATGAAGTACCTCCTTAATCAGCACGCTGCTGATGGAGGAACAAAATGCACCCCAGAGTCTAGAGAATCGGAAACTTAAAGCTTTCTCACAATGATAACAGTCGGCAAAACAAATTAATATTTCCGTCAACTTTCTCTATCGATGAAATCGGCCTTCCCAAGAAAATCCGAGCCTCGCCGAAAATATCTTATCGTTCAAATAGTTTTGAATCGCGTCGATTCAGTCCGAAAGGTGACGCAATTCGGGGGCTCATTTTTTATACGCTTTTTTTTATTTATGTCGTTCGATCTCACGCATATACAATATCAGGCAGACATCACTGGCTCGCAATTAAAAAAAATTGTTACATTTTTTTGTACTTAGTATGATACCAATTAATATGCTAAATATTAAGTATTTGAATAAAATTAAGTTTTACAAATTCAATGTAAAGATCTGATTTTAAATTTGCCCGTGATATTTAAATCCATGTAATTATTATATATTCTATTTGTCGAGGAGGAATTACAATTTTGTGGCTTCGTGAATTAAAATTAGCATATGTACACGATATCTTGAGAGTTTTAAAGTCGTACTTTCTATATTTGTGTCATAATAATGTACCGCTCTAAAGCCTTAGCTTTTGGCTGGGCTCAGAACCCAATTCCATTGAAGAATCACCATACAAGCATAGTTCTTGTATTTCAAATTCGTTGGTGTGGTGCGGAAGCGTGGAGCCAGGTGCCATCCTTGTCATCTGATCGTGGTTCTGAATCACGAGGACCGTTCCAAAATAGCTCTAATGTTATTGCGAAACCAGAGGTAAATATTATTAAATGAAACCGAATTTGATAAAATTCTTTTCTGCTAGTTAATAGTTTTCCGTATTTTCTAAGTTAAGAAATGCTGCTACAAATACTAGTTAAGCGAAAAACTGATAATTTATAATATTCACTGAATAGAGTAACAGTAGCAAGTTTTGAATTCGCCGATTAGTCTTTTGCTTTTTGAAATTCAGTATTCTATGCTAAATTTAACTCTTACACACAAAAAAAACAGAGTATCCATGATAGAACATTTTATGGTTATTCCACACATAAAAATATGTTGCGTAACCTTAGCTTGTATGCAAATGTTGTTCAAAACATCATGCGTTGTGGATTAGATGCGAATTTATTGCCACCACCTTGTCATCTGTCACTTTTACAGAAGTTTCATCTGGTTTCAGTGTTAAGATATCACATACGGTGTACACCGCGGGCTCCCTATAAATTTCAAAGCGCTTTTATTCCTTCCCATGAGTAAGATTGTATCAGTTTCCTAATTTAGGACAGCAGATACAGAAGCTGGATGACCGTGAAAAAGAACATTACCCTTTCGGCAAGTCTCACGCCAATAAAAGAGGAAAAAATGAAAGAACGCGGGGGCTATATGAACAAAAAAAAAAAGTGTTTTTGGTTCGAGTCCTTCGCCACTTGAAAGTGCGGCGTTGGGAAAACTGATAGTAACTGTTTTGAAGCAGGATAAACCTGTTAAAGATGGGTCTGACCTTTAAAGGGAAATAGAGGTCAAGGTTCGATACAAACGGACTTGGCTTTAGTTGATGGGACGTCCTGCATCGAGTGGTGGTCTTTTAAAAGACCACAACTCCTCCCCCTCCCTCCGCGTCATCCTTTCAGAATTTTCTTGAGAATCATTATTGGGAAAAAGACTGATGATCGAGCAGCTGTGCTGCTGTCCAGTTTCTTATTTATTTTCCTCTTTTATCAAGTGCTGTATTCTCTTTCTTGAGATATGTTAAAAGTTGACAGTATTCAAAAGCCATGTGCATCGCATTTCATTTTGTATATGTAAATCAGATTTGTGCCTATTATCAATGAAGATAAATTTTATTTATATTTTTATCAGCTTAATAAGCAGTTGCTGATTGATAATTGCTGGGGAAATAATCATTTGTTGACAAGCCTTTGCCATAATGTTGCATTGACTTTTCCAACTTACCCAATGGCCGTAGGTTGCAGATCCAATTCTACCAAAAGTTCTCTCTTGTGTGCGTTATGAACTTCAAAGTTTTGCTAATTGTTATATTGTAAACGGTAGATGATGCTAGACGATACTTTTAATTTCGTGGGGGAGGGAATCGAGGTGAATTTTGGTGGAAGTCAAGGTTTGGAGCTTGTTTGGCATCGTTGTGATTATAGATTGATGAAAAACCGACTTCTTTGAACGAGGTAGTTCACACCAATTTGCTTCCATTTGTACAAACAGCTTATTACTCAACTAATCTTCAGTTGCTCCGTGTTTTTTGTCATGATGGGGATAAATTCATTCTGCATGTGTATGTGTGAAGGGCTGAGTGTATGTTTTTAATATGTCTTAAATCAAAAGCCCTCTCTCTAATATCATATCGACTCATATCATTATAGGACCGTTTTAAAATTACTAAGTCCGCTCCAGAATGAAGTTCATGTTTCCTTGAAACGACTCATCAGTCCAACTTAATATCATCATACTTTGCTTCACTTCTTCATTTATTGTTTGAATTGTATTATGGAGAAGTTTACTCTTGGTATTTATAATATTATTGTTCGAAAACCAGCTGTTCACTAAAAAAAATATCTTGAGGTTAAAGAAAAAAAAATCTTCCCACTTTTTTATCCTCCTTGTTGGTGGAATTTAGATTCTTGTTTTAATTTTTACGGTACACAAAAGACACCACTTTTTTTAAACTTTAAGTTGGCCTTATCATATAGCGAAAGCCGGGAAGCCCTCTACAATGCAAGGACAGGTGCTCTGTTGATATACAGTGATGAAAAAAAAAAGAAGCAAAAAAGATATATTCCACACCACCAAAATGAAAATAAACGAGGCCATGGAGAAGAGTATTGAAAAAAATACTCCTTCTTCAAACCTTTTGCTTATCCATGGTTGCTCTGATCCGCCCCACTCGCTGAAAAGCCCCATCCAAAGGGAGGTTGGAAAAAAAAAATGCGAAGAGAGAAATCTTTTTCGGATTGGGCGTTTTTCCCATAGGAAGCAACCAAATAGAGCAAAAATACCAGCACCCCCCTTCAAATTTTTTTTTTCTCTCGGAGAACACCCTGGGAACCTGTTGCTCTCTCCCCATCTCAATACCGAGAAGTATGGTCGGTCTAGGGGTGCTCCCGCTCCTTGGGCCAGACGGATCGTTTTTCGACGCTTTCTTATGGGGTTGCCACTGGTTGAGAAGAAGGGGAAAAAAAAAGTACTCAGGATAAAGATAAAGCAGAATTGTATGCCCGTTCTTCACATATGTAGTTTGTATTAGGATTTGGATAGTAAGTAGAATAGAGAGAGAGAGAGAGAGAGAGAGAGAGAGAGATGATGCCCTTTCTAGATTGTACCTTGTATCCCTTCAACATATTTTTTCTTTTTCTTTTCTTTTCTCAGTTTGATATTCTAAATCCATTTCAAGTTCGAAAGAATAATTGCCAAACTTGATTTTCTAATAGTGCTTGCTTTGATTTTGAAATCAGATTTTTTAAAAAAGGATATATTTACGAACGATTTATTATAGTGAATTCGTATTGCAAATACTCCAGACAACCAGTTATATCGTCAGTGGAGTATGAATCATGGAAGTTGTTCTTGTTTGCTTTGATTCATATGATGAGGTTTCATTCAATAAAACACCATTTTTCTTCTTTTGTGGTGTTGATCTAGTTAGGAGCATAGCATCAATCAAATGTAATAATTATCATATCCCGCCAACTGGGGTGAACCAAGCTATGTTTTCTGCTGCTGTTGTTTGGGAAGGCATCATAAAAAGGCCAATAAAACAATAAGGAAATCTTTTGACTATCATTTTGTGAATGTATGGAGTATTTACACATGCTGAATGGGTTTATGGCATTGCATTATTGATGTACAGCACAAACACCGATTTCGTTTGGTCAACATTCTATCGGCGATACATTCTTTGAAATTAGTTTGGTAAAAAGGACTTGGGTGGAATTTGAATATTAACTTCATTCCTTAGATAAGGTTTAGGGATTATAATTTATTATATGCACCATCTACTTGTTTATCATGTAATTAACCACAAATGTTACGAAAAAATATAAGCAATCATTATTAAATAAATAAAAGCAATGAAAGATGCTTGCTGATCCTTTTGTTTGCAATTCTATTTTCAGTTGTTAATTTCTGTTAAAAGGCATAATTTCATTTTTTATTGTGCAATTAAAATAAAAAACAGTTAGGGAACTTAAATGTTTTAGAACTTCTTGTCATTAGAGAATTAAGGTGAATTTATATTCATTAGAAGGCTATTTTAATGAATATAAATTCTTAAATACTCAATATTGGCAAATTTAAAGCAATTTAATTCAAAGCATTGTAATTATTCAACAAAAATTGTTAGTAATTTAACTATCATAAAGTATAATTCTATTAAAAAATTCAAGGATAAAAAATGTCAAAATCATTAATTTTATTTTTCAACGTAATGGCTGACAAGTTAAAATGTATTAAAAAAATGTTGCATGTATAATTTTAGAGGTTTGCTATCCAAGTCTAAAACTTTCAGTAAGCTTAATCCGCTCATGAGAATAATAATTTTTAACTGAAAATAAATTTTAAATTATTTTATTATGTCAGTAAAGATTTCAAATAAAATGATGAATAAATTAATTTTTGTTGATTAAGAAAACTTTTCTTCTTTTAAAAAAACTTAGATCATTAAAGATATTACTTTATAAATTAAAAAAATTTGCAGTAAACTATTAAAATATTGCTTCTTTGACGGAAAAAAAAATGATGTCATAAGATCGAACACTGTCTGAAATCAGTGAATGCGTAAATGACCCATGGATAACATGCGCCTCTGGAATGCCGACAAAACATCGGTCGATAGAAATGGGTATATGCAAGGAGTCATTGGATTACGTATGTTATTTCAAACATCGACAATGTGATGGATAGTGGCTAACATCGACAGATATTTTATCGGTGTTGACAAATGTGCAGGCTCACACTCTTTTCTCTGAACTACTAGAGTAATTTATCTCGCCTATATTTTGCCGACCGACAGAAAAACGGTGTGTGGAAGGGTATCTCACTCCTTTCAGATCTGATTCTCGATGTAGTTACATTTAGTCAAAGCCAAGTCAACAAGTAGCCGTGTGCTCTTTGCCACGTTGCCAGTTGTCAAAAACTATCGTGCATTTTGTACTGTTTTTAGTTGTTGGAACTTTTTATGTTAAACGTATTACTGTTTTTAGAAAGTATAAAACTTGCCACTGAAAGAGTGATTGTAAACAAGCAGGGGTTGAGAAAAGTTCTTTGTAGTCATAAATCTCCTTCTCCCCCTGAAATTCTACACCAAGGCTGCATGCCTGTCGAGGATAGCAATAAATCCGCCTGAAGTCTTGCCTTCATTTTCCAAATCGCTGCTCCCTCTGCCCAATAGTTCGTCCTCATCCCATCGCTCTTTTTGATGCCTTGCCGACAACCTTCCTTCCTTCCCTTCCAGAAAATCAGGGCTTAGATTCACTTGAATGCATTGCCCCCACCCCCTAGCGCTTTTGATTTTGGTTTCTTTTTTCAGAACTTTCCCTAGTTCACTTGTGATATGTTTTATTTCTGGTCCGTTCTTGAGTGTACCTCCATTGGATTCATGCTGAGCTTGTACTCAGATTTCTCTATTACTTCTAGACATGAATTCGCCGAAAAGAGGGGGATCGTTTTGGTTTGCAGGGTGTGGTTCTCTTTTTCAGTTGGAATGCTCACCGGCTTGATATTATGTGTGG
>JAPMOR010001248.1:0-18737 GCA_026543865.1 Argiope aurantia
AAAAAAAAATGTCTGATACATAAAAAAATGATCGTCTGAAGCAATTTTAATTAAAATGAGAATGTTCATTAAACCAGCGAATCTCAACCTGTGGGTCTCCCCCCAAGGGGGCGTGAGAATATCCAAGAGAAAATATTATTTTAAAAAATTGATTAACTGACTGAGAGGAAAGCATACATACAAAAAGAAAACCAAATACATTTCGACTTATTTAATAGCTTATTAAAGTAAAACAACTTACAAATCAAAACTTACTTAATCAAAACATACTAAATTAAAAACAAATTTAATAATCATTAGTGATTTCCTTGGGTAAGTCTTTCAGAGTAAAGTTTTTCGAAAGAAGGCTTAATATTAGAAATAACCACTCTCAGTTCTGTTTCTATATTTTGTCTTCAAAGAAGCCACAGCAGAAAATCCAGTTTCACAAAGGTAGGATATTGAATGGTAATAGAATGTGAAATTTCCTTGTTTTTAGTGCAGAAAAATCATCCTTACTCATGCCCAAAATTCAAATAGTGATTTATTATTAAATTGTCTTTTAGTTTCGCCCCTTTTCGTGAAGTCTATGATTTTTTTTCCTCATCCATTGTGAGTCCTTCGGGAGTCTTATGAAATGGATCCTACATCCACTCGTAACTTGCTATCAGTTTGTCGTCAGCATGAAAATATTTTTTAAAATTCTTTGCCAGCATGGCTAAATGATTTTCAATTGTTACGAAAACAACTTTTACATGTTCTTCTTCAGCCTTATGAGTTTTAGTACAATCAGCCACATTTGCAAACATTGTTAGGTTTTTTGATTCAAATTTCTGCTCCACAATTCCAATTTTTCTACAAAAAGCATTAACTTTATCACTCGCATCCAACATATGTGTATTTGCTCCTTGGTGTTGAAGATTCAAGTTATTTAATTTCTCGAATATGTCGACTAAGTACTTCAATTTCATCACAAATAAACCGTCACGAAAATTCTCGGATTCTTGTCTGTTTTCTTCTTTTAGGAAAATGGCGATTTCTTCTCTTAATTCATAAACACGTTGCAACATTTTCCCACATGATGACCATCTTGCCTCGCAATAAAATAGTAACTCTGAATGTACTGAGCCCCTGTCTTTACAAAATGTGGAACAGATTCTCGATTTCTGGGGTCTCATTTTTATATAATTTACTGCGGGTACAACCGTAGTTAACACAATATTCAAACCAGGATTCATTTTATTCGAAGATAAAGCTTCTCTGTGGATCATGCAATGTGTGCACTGAGGCGAATTTTATTTTACAAGTTCTTGTATACCTTGGGATCTTCCGGACATTGAACGAGCACCATCGGTGCATATTCCGATGTAATTTTTCCATTCTACGTTTACCTCGTTCATAAAATCATTTAAAATAGCAAATAATGCGAGCGCTGATGTTTTCAGTTCTATTGGTTAGCAGAAAAGTAGTTTTTCCTACTACTGACATATTATCAGAAATTTGAACATAGGCAATTAAATGAGCATCTTTATTACTATCTGATGCTTCCTCAAGCTGTGTTGAAAACAATTTGATACGTAACTTCAAGAAAAGCTGACACTGTACATCTTCAGCTATATCGCAAATTCGACGAGCAACAGTATCATTTGAAAGAGGTATGAACTGCAATTGCTTTGAAAAATTATTTCCAAACATAGTTTCTACAATCTCAATTGCTGCTGGCAAAATACACTCTTCACCAATAGTGTGAAGGTTTTTACATCTGGCTATTTTATATGAACTTTGTAAGGTGCAATTAAAGCTTTTTTGTTCTCAGACAAAATTTCTTTAAAAAATAATTTTTGCTCTTTATATGATTTTAATTTTAATTCTAAGAATTCTCTGGGTTTGTTGACGTACTCACTATGAAGCGTTTCCAAATGTCGTTTAAGTTTATTAGGTTTCATGCTGCCCGCGGCCAACATTTTTGAGCAGATTATACACAGGGGCATTTCTTCTTCATTTACTTCAGTACTGGTAAACCCAAAATTTAAGTATTCTTGAGAATATTTCCTTGATTTTATTTTCGGAACCACGCTCGTCTGTGTACTTGTTGATATTTTACTATCGTCTAATGCTTGTTTACTTCCGGTTAAAAATTTATTCATGAGTCTGCATAAATCTGCTGCCGTGAATATTTAATATGATGAATTTCAGCTAACACGTAAACATATATAACATACACATTCACGATAGATTCGATAGAGATAAAAGGATCGACTCGCATGAGACTGACTGGAATTGAAACTTGCTTTATCGAACATTTTTCTCCTTCCTATGAGAAAACATTTGCTCTGCGTATGCTCGAGACGGCATCAGTCGTGTAGATTCCATTCCACAAACATTGCTATTTTTTCACTTTTGTTTTGTCATGCTTCTGTTTTATTTCTTTTATTATTCGAAAAAAAGTATTCCCAGTTTCTAAATTTAGCTCACCCCGTCTAGGTTAAATTTCATTAACGAATTTTTCTACTTTCATACTCTTTTAACGTTATCTTCCTGTTTGGCTTTCATTTCAAATATAATATTTAAATTTACTCCGCTTGTCCAAAATGCAAGAAAGTGGTTTCTCGCCAACATTGGCTCGCTTTTTCTCTTGTTTTGGCAGTTAGTTAAAAATAATTTAAAAACAGAATCCAAACTACTCAATATTCATTATTGTTGTATACATCTTATTGTAAGCGGGGGACGCGATGAAAATTATGATTGAAAACTGGACCACGTAAACCGAAAGGTTCAGAAACGCTGCATTAAACCAAAGGATTTTTAAAAACTACAGCTAGCTGAATTCCTCCGTAAATTATTAATATTTGTTATGGAAGTCATTCAAATTTCGTTCAGAAATATTGAAGCATGTTTTAATACTTGCTTAGAGAAAATAAAGTTATTTTAATAGTTACTTTTTATTAATGAAAGAATCTTGAAGAAAAACGTAATGGATATTACTGATGTTAATCAATTGCTTTTTAACTTTAAATTTTTCTCTTTCAGTATTCTACTATTCTCTTTTAACAACAGTTCGTATACATTCTTGATTTTCGATTATAAAAAATATTGTTGCATAATTTCCATGAAATTAATTTTCTAAAATGTAATAAATCAGAGAAACGAATTATAAAGAAAAAGAAAATTTCCATCAATGAAAAAGTTATTTTTAAAAAATGTAATAATATACAAGACTAATTATTTTGAAATAGTTTTTAGTAAGATATCCTTAATAAATATCAAAATCTTGCTTAATTTTTAAGATAAAATAAGATTTTAACTGCACTGATTTTTAAGCAAATATTTGTTTAAAACTAATAAAAAACGTCGCCAGAAAGAATTATTTTAAAAATAGAAAATATAAAAAATAAAGGTAGAGTAATTCAAATTCTTTCTGCAAAAAAAGTATCTATTATTTTTCGATTTGATAAAATAATAAATAGTATTGAATTGTTACAAATTGTATTTAAAATGAATTTTGAAAGGTTTATTAAAATGAGAAGAAAAATTGTACAGCATTGAAATCAGTATCTTTAAAAAGATAATTTATTGCCCTTTGATATAGCGTTAAAATAATGTTAATGGAATAAATGTTTTCTGTATTATTAGCGAAAAAAAAGTTATGAAGCCTATTTTGAGTTTCGAATTTAAGTAAAAAATTATTAATTTTAAAAATAATTAATTTAGAATAATTGATTAAATTAAAATAATTGATTATTAAATGCATTCTACAACATCATACGCAAATTTTAAATGACTACTCTGTGCACCATTTATTTTCTGCTGTGTATTAATCTAGAGAAGTACTGTTATTAGGTTTTTTCTAATAGAAAATATGCATTACTTTACTTATGGTCAATTAAAATTTAGAGCATGAAAAGTTGTTTGTATTAACTTTATTGACGATGCAATTAATTTTAAAGTTAAATTCATATTAAAATTCTACCATTAATAAATCCGCTTCCAAATATCCATGCATTTATCTGCATATATATTCCTTGAGTTCTATGTTTAGCAGATTATATATCGTTACACTCAATAAGGATCACGCTTATACGCTGATATATGGCTATCAGCATGTGGCCATGCTTTACCATTATGGTGTAAGGCTTATGGGATATCAACCACTAAAATCTGACATTTAGGAGTTATGTAAGTGCTTGGAGTGGCGAAAGATATCGTGGTAATAACTCTCCCTTAAATGGCATCTTTCCCTTAAATGCCGTTATGACTCACCATAAAGACGAAGTAGATTTCAATATGAAATTAGAATGATTTGATGCCATGCTTAAAGACAAATAACAAAAAGTGTTTGATTTTCAAATTAAAAAATTCTGAGAGGAAGCATTTTAAAATTTAAATATATACAGTGGCTCAAACAATTGGGAGCACACCTTACTTTTACTTGATAAATCCGACTTTCCATATAAATAATACATTACCGGGAAGAACAAATGTGTTTTTATTTTTATGCATAACAAATGGTTTCTTTTAGAGTAAAAATAAAGAAAAATCAACTAAAAACTTCTAAATTTACAAATTTCAGAAACATTTTAAATAAACATATTCAGCTTTTTGCCTCAAAAAATTGAGAGTACACCAATGAAATTTTTGCAATATCACGCATAGAAACAAAGTGTTTAGGTAGAGGCCATTAGAAGAGCCAAAGTAGAGGCCATTAAAAGAGCCAAAAGACATGCAACTTAACATTGACACTTTGTTTCTATGCGAGATATTGCAAAAATTTCATTGGTGTATTCTCAATTTTTTGACGCAAAAATCTGGGTATGCTTATTTAAAATGCTTCTGAAACTTTTCAGTTTAGAAGTCTTTCGTTGATTTTTCTTTATTTTTACTCTAAATTAAACCATTTGTTATGTGTAAAAATAAAAACACATTTGCTCTTCTCAGTAATGTGTTATTTATATTGAAAGTCGGATTTATCAAATAAAAGTAAGGTGTACTCTCAATTTTTTTAGTCACTGTATGTATATATATATAATATGTGTGTGTGTGTGAAAAATCAGTCAATATCTAATTTCTCTAAATATCATTTAATTCTTTGGGCTCTTCACCAATGTTCAAAGGGCCCAGAATGATGATGAAGCAAATTGTTGAAAAGTATAAATTGCAGGAAATCATATAAATAACTAGCAGGATTAATCTCTCAAAGTATTCTCACATATCTTCTAATAAAATTGCTTACAATAGTTGCAAAATATTAATTTTTGGCACGAATTTATCATTTTTTTTATTGAATCTATCGTGTTATTCTTGGCAAGTGTTTTGGCGATTAATCCTTGGCAAGCTGTTAATAGTAACTGAAAAATGAATTTTTATTTTAGACAGATACCTTTTTCTCTATCGGTTGAAACAGAGATTTGACACAATACCGAACTTGAGGTTACAAAATCCCATACCTAATTTGATATATTATTGTATTTTGTATTATTGTCTAAATTTAATGCAGTAAGGTATTATATTCTGAGAAATATTCTGGACACACCAAATTTTAAATAAATGAATGAATGTTTCTATTTTCCACGATCAACTAAGACTTATTTATGAAGTTTTGAATGTTAAAAATTTAGTAAAACTCAACATTTTCATAATCTTAGGCCAATTAATCTTGAGAAATCTGCGCGCTGATTGGCGTATTTTCTTTGAAGCAATCGATGGAAAATCTAAAATTATCCTTTTTTATTGAATAGTGATATTCAAATTTTCATAAATCAGTCAGTTTAAGTGATTGGAAATTAACTCTTAAAAGTCAGTGATTTAGTTGATTGGAAATTAACTCTATGACCACCATAAAATCTGGGCTTTCTCTTGTGGTGTATGCATTCTCCTTAATATACGCTCGAATAAAAAATCACATACTAAAGTACTACATAGAACAAACACAACAAAAGTAAACATAACATTTCAATAGTTGCCAAAAACAAAAGAGAGAAAAATGCAATTAATAAGCAGACGATATTTAGAAAAGTACAGATATTTAGACTGGAAAATGAAATTATCTGAAATTAAAAACACGCGCAGACGATATTTACAAAAGTAAAAATATTCAAACCTGAAAAGGAAAATATATGAGTTATTCCATCAATAAATGCCATAAGTTTGTTTACATCTTCATTATTTTATGAGTCATTAAATATCAAAATGGATCCGGGACTGAATAAACACCCTGTATAGAGAGTGTAAAAGATCATAAAATAATTTTTCTTGAATTTATTTTTTAGAAAAAATAATATTTCATATTTGTTTCATTTCCTACAGACACGTGCCGAAAATTATATTTTTGCAGATTTCATTTCCAAAAAGATTTAATTTATTTTTAATTGGGGCTTTAATCAATGTGATGGTAACACTTTGAAAAAAGCTAATTTTTTCCCATGAATGCGAAACGTGCTTAATCTTAATTTTTATTTTTTACGAAAACAATTATTGAAAAACACAGTTAAAATATTTATTTAAAAATTCATTAAAAATAGAAATTTAATTTTAAGATTAAAACATTAGTATCATTTAAAAGATATATTTTTGATCTTTAACTTCATGTAAAAATCTTTTTTGTGCGGTAATATTTTCGGAAGATATAGCAGAAACAAAATTTCGCTTAGTTTTTAAATAAATACAATTATATTTAAAAATTCGAAAAAATAACCCCCAGGTGCATATTCCTGGCCTCCAAGGTATACACGTGCCAAATTTGGTAGCTGTAGGTTGAATGATCTGGCCTGTAGAGCGCCAACACACACACACACACACATTGAGCTTTATTATAAGTATAGATATAAATTTTAAGTTAGTGTGCAAAGTTATCTTTTAGGTTCAAAAATAATTTTAAAAAATTCAAGTTACAATACAACAATATTTCAAGGGACAGCAAAGAGCTTTAAGTTTGTAAAAAATTTTAAAATTATAAACTTTGACAATTTTTTATATTTACTTATAATTTTTATATAAATTTTGACATTTTTATGAATTTTTCGTTCATATAATGTTACAAATAATGATTTTAAATACTTATATAAGCATTAAGATTGGAAAAAATTATTAATTACAAAGTATAATAAAAACAATATTTTTTATGTCGAATTTAGCGTTTCCTACTTCTGTTTCTTTAATGCTTACAAATGTTACAACTGTAAATTGTTTGTTTCTGCTTCATTGCTACATTAAACTGTTTTATAAAATTAAATTTTGGCATATTCACACGTGAGTCAATTTTTGCTCTTATGGATCCTACTCTTGCGATTGGACCTCAGACATTTTGAGCTGACGAGGCTGTCCACTGCTTGCATGTGACAAGGAAATCGAGAAAGTCGATAGCCGAGTCCCTATACTATTTGTTTCAGCTTCAGATGCCTTCTGTATAAAGTTTTAACCTAATATTAAACCACATAAGCACTTGATAGTTTTTTCGCTTCTTTTCTACCGGGTTGACATAAATACGTGCAAACTTCAAAAAATCATAATAAAAAAAGTATTGCTCGAAAAAAATGCGGTTTGCGGTAATATGATCAGAGAGCCTTTGGATTTTGTTATTTCCATTAAAAAAGTGTATTTAGAAAATGACCGATAGATGGCGTTCACACGTCATACAGAGACGGTTTATGCAAATCAGGAAAACAGAGCACAGTAACATTATAGGACATTTTATTTTAAAGCAAAAGATGCTCAACATGACCGCCACCAGAAGGTAAAAAACAAGTGAGGCCACCAAAGACAAATTGAATGGCATCTTTCAGTTCCATGAAAATGGCAGGAGAGCTCCGGTAGACGCAAGATTTTAGGTATCCCTACAACCAAAAGTCCACTGGATCAAGATATGGCGATCGTGAGGGTCACTCATTCTTACATCCACTGCTTATCACTCTGTCCTCAGTGAATGTGTCTAGGAGGAACGTCTTAACGGAACTAGCAACGTGGGGAGGGGCACCATCGTACGTGAAGGTGACGGAACTTTAACGTCCTTGCGGCACCTCAAAACCTACTCCAATATTTTTATATTTATAATTTATTGTATGTACACCAGGGGTGGAGAACTTTTATGGATCAACATGCCATTTTTTTTCGAAAGGTTTAATGAGGTACAGATATGCCGTGAAATAGTTTTGACTCGTGAATATTGGGAAATAATAAAACAAAATACTAACATCTCAAAACTCTTTATTTACTACAAAAAATAAATTTTGCACTGTATAATAGTAAACCTTTTAGTTATACGTGTAATTCAAACTAAAGTAACATTAATGTGACTTCTGTTTTCGTAGGTTAGATGACAAATAACTAATATTAGAATTGTAAGATGTTACTTTTAGCAGAATACATGCCAAACTGCTTCTAAGCGATTCTTTAGTGTTATTCATCTCTGAAAATAATGACTCGCAGGCAGAAGTAGATGAAAATATGGTTAAAATAGCATGAGCCAGCTTCTTCAAACAGTTAAATGTGTTTGGAATCAAATTCCATGTTTCCAAAATTTTGTTAGTGGCATTTTTATTTATATTGCTTATTAATCTTTCCGTTTCAATCCATTCCAACTTTTTCCTTGTTTCAATATATTTTTGAATTCATATTGAACTAGACTGGAAATCAATCAGTTACATTTCAAATTATTCAATTTCCAACTAATCGAATTGGGATATGTTCAATTATGAAATGAAATCACATCAGGGTCATAATAAACTTGAGCGTTTCCAATAATTCTTTGAACTGTGAAAATCTCGCTGAAAATTCCTTGCTTAAAGAATCAGTTACGGAAATAAATTCTTCAATAACTTTTTCTTCGTCTATTTTCTCATGTACATATAAATCTTTGATATTTTTTTTCAAGTTTGGAAGTACTTGTAGTTAAGTAAGTTGTTAGTGTAATAATATCGTTTCTGAAAAGCAGTTTAGCGTCAAAAGCATGAATGAGATTTATCATGACGATAATTATTTTATATTTCCCTTGAAGCTTTATGTTCAATTCATTGAAATGCTGGCATATGTCTGTAAAAAACATCAATTTTTAAAGCCATACAACATCCCACAACTGTGGGTATTTTCCTCTCATTTTACAGAAACAGTCTGATTTCTTCTAAACAGTCAACAAATCTTTGACTTACGTTCCCGCGGCTCAACTAGTGAACATTAGGATTATGTCATTAGGCCATTATACACCGAGTTGACTTAATCCAACAAAGCATCATACTTTAGCTTATTAAAAGCCTGCGAGGATATAAGGTTGACTATTTTTGTGACTAACGCCATTACATTATTAAGAGATCTTAAACCACTCTTAGAACACAATGGTAGGGAATATAAATATGCTCACCGCGACCGATCGCTCGCGTTTGTAAATAAAATACAAATCGTTTTGATTGGTGACTTGCCCAAGATATTGTGTCATGTGCCATCAATGGCACGCGTGCCACTGGTTCGCCATCCCTGATCTACACCAAAAGACAACTTTTTCGCGCTATTGCAAATTAAAAATCAAAAACGTTTTTTTTTACTTCATTTTACTGTACAGTACACTTTCTCTATATTACATATACGAGAAAGTAAAAATGCTGGAGAAAGAGTGTAAAATTTTCACAAATGCGGATTGTTAATAATAGTACATATTTCTTATTCTTCTCGAATAGGTTTACTAATTTCTCCTTATTCACTGGCTTGGAGAAAATTAAATGCTAGAAAATGCATATTATATTCTTCCAAGCAAAATAGGAGATTTTCCAAGATACAACAAATGCTCTTTCTTTGTATGAAATCTTAAATCTCAATACTTAGTAGTGTTACAAGCCTGTAAAGTTGCTTCCCAGCACGGTTAGTTCTATCACCAGAAAGACTGATCTTCAATCATCTGTATTGGATGCTGCTCGGGTGCCGAGCCAGTGATCCCAGTGCTTAGCAACTTTCAACATAAAATAGATAATGCTGGAAACTTCGAGAATTTTGATGATAGAGCTAGAACCGATATACGCCTGATATGCCTAGAAAATTCTCGGTTCGCCTCCCGGGAGCTATAAAAGGCCGGCAGTCTCAGGCTGCAGTGAACCAGATGGGAATCGTTGACAAGTAAAGAGTCTTCGAGAGAATAACCTCCCTGAGTTCGAAAAATATATTTTTGGAACGAGATTGTCTGCCTGTCTGTGATAAATATAACTCAAAAACGCTTTGAGCTAGAAAGATGAAATTTGGTATATGATCTTTACACTAACTTTGCAGATTTCTATCAGATTTCGAGTGAAATCTATTCAGTAGTAATCTGTTCATCCGGATATTTAAAAATAATTTAGCACGGTAAATACAAAACAAAAAGAGCTAGATAGATGAAATTCAGTACACAGACTTAATATCTTTAGTATTGCCAAATTTAGTACCTGCCAAATTCTAAACGAAATCTAACAAGGGGTTGACCGTCTGTCGGTTTGTACTTTCAGAAATGCGTAAACGCGATAATTTAAAAAACTAAATAACTTAAATACATTAAATTTGGAACGTGTTTGTGCGGTTTTAAATGTAACTTTATGTCAATTTTTCGATTCAGTTTGTGGGGAAAAACGTGTTTGAAATAAAAACTAGTTTTTTTTTTTTTTTTTTTTTTTTTTTTTTTTTTTTTTACCACATACTAGGGATTAATCGCCGAAACACACACCAAGGATCACACGATAGATTCAGTAAAAATGTTAAATTCAAGCCAATTAATGTTAATAAATATAATATTATATTTATTAACATATTATATAACTTTCGTATGCCAATGCCACACGCAAGGCGTTCGTTGGGATAACATCTTTATTAGAGATTATACGAGAAAGTTTTGTGGAGACAACTCCTGCTGGTTTTGTTTTATTTTTCGAGAGTTATTATTTCAAACATAATTATTTTCAGATACTAAAATTAGGGATGCATAAAAGTTGAAGACGAAAAGTTTTTTTTGGGGGGCGATTAAATTATTTTGGCTTTTTTGTATACTAAAAAATAAAGTAATTATTTCTTTACTCTAACAAGTAAATTTACAATTTTTTTTTACCTTTTTTTTTTGTAGATAAACCCTTTTTTTTCTCAAAGTCACTACTATCTTTTAGGACTCTTTTTAGGTATCTTTTATCCCAAATTAAGGTGAAGATTTAGTTCTTCGAGGGAAAAACTGATCTCTTGGATCAAAGGTTTCCCCCAACTTCTCAACAATACTTTCTCTTAGTAAACTTTTCAAAAAAGAAAGTTAAGAAACTATGTTTTTTTAAACACTAAAACGGTAGTTTATTGCTTTTTTTTCCTGTTTGTTTAAAAATATTTTTTTAGAACTTTTTATTTTTAACTGTAGATTTTATTTTTCCAGTCACTAACACTTCAAGTGAAGATTCAGTTCTTCGCGTTAAGAACTCATCCCATGGATAAACTATTTTTTTTTCTACTTTTATATTGAAAATCAGTCCTGATTTTATCGACTGAAAAAGATATCCCCCAGTTCATGTCTAAATGAAAATTCATTTCTCACTTATGTGCATATGAAAAATTAATTTTTATCCACTTATAGATGAAAAATTTTGTACTGTTTCTATTAAGCTGCACAAATAGGTTCAAAAATTAACAAGTCAGCCCTATGTAGCATAAGATAATGTTGGTCAAAAATGAGGTACCTAATGGTAAAATGATGACTTTTATTTAAACGACTTTTATTTAAGGCTAAAATTTTGAGGTCTAGGAACGATACTGAAGAAAATTAAAAACAGATTAAATCATGTAAAAATTAATTTTCTTTAAAATTTAAAAATAATTTTCTAAACTTTGATTTTTATTTCTAAGATTATAAATTCTCAGAACATCTTTCTTTGAAGGTAATATGGCGGTGAAATTAACGCACAAATTTTCCATTTTATCAATAAATACAGTTTTATTAGGTACAATTTTAATACAATATTTGTTCAACCAATAAATTCGAATTTTATTTTAGCCAAGCAAATAATGCAATGATAGAAGGGCACAAAATTGTTAGTTTAAACAAGGCATCTTAGTTATCTTCTATTTGAAATGATTTCAATCTAAATGCATATAATTCTAAAAAAAATCAAAGAAATTTTATAATTGTTATTAAACAGTAAAGAAACGTGCAACTATTCCCCCCATCCTTCCGCCAAGAAAAAAATGCAAGTGGATAAGGCCAAATAAATATTAAAACTAAAATACTTAAAATCTCATGGCATAACTATAAATAGTTTGTGTACTTATACCACTGGTGATCTCATTTTTCTAGAATTATGTTCACGAAATAATTGCAATTCTTATCAAAACCAGAAACGATTTCAGGGAATTCATTTCATATTATTAAATAGCATTGAAAATTCTATAATATTTTCTCAACATTACAAATACAATATTGTTTCATTCATATATATTTACTTACTAACATTCTTTTCAAGAATGTAGTAATATTTTCATGAAAGTCTAAATTCACACAAAAACCTTTGGATAACTTACATTTCCTTATTATGTTTATTTGGAATATCATAATGGAATATTTAGAAAAAAGTTTTTTTTCTTTCACCGATTTTAGTTCTTAAATATTCAAAACCATTAAAGAACCAACATACGATAAATTTTAGCAGTCACCATATTTATGAATTTCGTCCTAAAGGTGAGTGGATTTATGTATGTAACAGCTAAAATACATAATGTTATTCTTAAATAAAGTATTTTCATTCATAATATTTCTAATGTGTAATTTTGTATAAAACATTATAATGCTTAAAATTTTTTTATAGTCTGCAATGTTTTTTAAAACTAAAATAAAAACATGAATTGAACAAAGTGATATTTAAATATTCAACATTCATTGATTTAAATCCTTACATTAATGAAATATTTCTTTTATTAATTTTAATAAGACTCTATTTTTCAAATGCTAAATATGTGTATCAAATATTTCGTAACTAGAATTATGCATTTTGTAGTTATCGATTTGGCTTGTACTAGATCATCCAGACAAGTAGAATTCCTGAGAATGGATTTCTTTCAACATTTTCTAGAAATCTATAAATTTGGTCTTAATTTTAAAAACCAAACTTTAAATCTTTAAGCATTTCTGAATTATTACAGATATACATATAATTCAAAAAATGCATTTTTCGAAATCAGAGAGATAGATCTGAGGTATTGAAATTCCCCAGAGTGTGGAAATTTTACTTTTTCTTATACGAAATATAGAGAAAGTATAGTAATTGTCAAAAAATTCGAACACAAGATTCTGACGAATCACCACATTTTTAGACCCCCTTGAGCTCGGAAAACACATTTTTGGAAAATATCCGTCCCTGAGTCTCAGACAAAGATTTTGTATGTAATTTTGTCAATATCATGTTATCTTTGCATGAAATTTTTGTTCCAATCGGTTGGAAAAAACGCATCTGAAACATATATTCGATTTTCAGATACTATTAACCGTACGCCAGGGTTAAATTGCCAAAAAATCTCGCCAATGAACAGATGACAGATTCGAACAAAAATGCTAAATTCTCGTCAATGAGTAATATTTCGTAACTTACTCCAACTCCTTGCTATGCGTTTAGTGGGATAATCTTTATTATAGAGTATGCTAGAAAGTTTCTGGGAGACTACTTTCGCTATTTATTGTTTGAGGGTTATAGTTTTTCCTTTACACTTCGTATATAAGAATTTAAAAACAGATCCAAAGGAAGCGTCACACAAATAAGAAATTCAATACTTAAAATTCTGTACTCCATTTGATAATTTAACCGGAAATAATCCAGCCTTCAAATATCTGGAAATGCACGAAATAACATATAGCTCGCATAAATTCAACGACTCCTGAATGAATATTCAATCAGTGTACTGACATCGTGGAAGACGGTTTCCAGGGACATTGGTTAGGGAAATATTTCTCTCCAGATATATCTCCAGAACATAATTTTCTGGAATAACACGTGTTTCCGGCTGTCCATTAAGGCCTTCATTCCGGCTAAACGACACATCTGGGAATTTGGGTTAGTAAATTTTCTCGCCTCATTCTGGCGTCAAGGAATTAAATCCATATTACATAAATGGAAAATACACAATCTGAATTAATTCTGGTTATCATTGAATGAGTTATTAAGATTGAAAAATTCAATTTTTATTTATCTATAAAAACTACAACAGTTAACCTTAATATTTATGCTGCGGTAGTGGTAGCTATAGTAGTAGCGGGAATGGTCTCCTAAAATTTTCTCGCGCTCTCTTTTATATAGATGTTATCCACTAACCCCGGTATTTAAATGTAGGCTGTTACTGTCATGAATGTTCATTCATTCATTTATTTTTAGTCCCCTAAATGAAAATTTCTTGCTTTATAGTGTAGTAAAAAAGCAACAACGTGTATTTATATATTGATTGCATGTATTATAGTCTATGTAATTTCTGTAGGCGTTGGAAGGACACTCGGTTTCTCTACTTTTCACTCTTTCTCCTTCTCCGTTGCCCTGGTTTCAACAAAGCTTGTTTTTTATTTTTTTTTTTCGACACCAGTATGTTTCAGTAAGGAAGTTAAGCTAGCAGTGTAAGCAAATAATTTTATTCAATCATTGATCCTGAGATATTTTCTTAAGTAAATAAAACAAATAATAATAATTTTAAAAAAATCAGCTGCAGTGGTCTCTGTAAAACTTTCTCTCACATTCTTTAATAAAGCTGCCCAGAATGCCTTGGATGGTGTTGAATAGTTAAGAAATATTAATCTTTGGCATGAATTTATCATTTTTTACTGAATCTATCGTCTGATTTTCAGCCAATTTAGAAGAGACAAATTCTTAGTGAGAACTTATTAGCTTTACCGTAAGAAAAAAGGTGAATATTTCAAGAAAAAGGACCCTTAATCATCAATCATTCTCTTATCAATGCGACAAATGTGCATTTTCTATAGTCCCTCTAGATTCACGCCAAGTTTTCCTGCCAAAGATAATTAAATCCCACTAAACCTAAAATGGGAGCGTAAAGAGATCCCACAATCCCGAACAAACTATACCGAACTTGAACAAAGTATAAAGCAGAAAGCTATCGGAATTATTTAACAGATCTGTATAAAAAAAGAGTGACAATGTTGTCTGCCTCAACGTTGCGAGGTAGGCAGCCAGTAACGAGGTAGAAAATGTGACCTTGAACCACCTACAGAAAATATAAATATTAGCCCCTGTTTCTTTCCAAGAATGAAAAAATTCACCGAAGTCCGCCATCTTGGATGGCTATAAGATATTATAACAAAAGTATTTGGGGATTGTTATAAAAAATTATCAGTATCACATTTGGAAAGAACTCGACTCACGGAATTTAATTTCGGCGAGCGAACATTAAACAGAAGTTTTGCCTCCCTTTTTTTAAAACAAATTATACCTTTAATTACCATAAAGATAGTCAAATAAACGGAATTTTAAATAACTTAATATTAAAATGATGGTAAAATTAAAGAATACCGAATGCATCTTCTACCAACTTTAGCCAATTCAGGTCAAACCATAAAAAACTCGCCAAGGATGAATTAAAAAATACTCTTAAATTACCAAAAATTAATACCCTTAAAAATTACAATTTCACTACTATACCCTTTTCTATTCTTTAGCCCAAATGACTTCTGAGGAAAAATTACAAAAACAAAACTACGAGAGATGCAAGATTTTAAAAATTTTCAATCATGCATACATCACGACATGGAGTTCAAAGAGCACGCATGAAAAACTGTAGCCAAAGCCAACTATTTGCATCGTTACAACATAAAGTGTTCATATTATTGCCCAATTAATTCATATAACTAAAAATGTGATATTCATCGAGGCGTCAGCCAAATATGCTTCACACTCCAATAAGAATATTTGTTTAAATAACTAACAATGAAATAAGATCCAACAAGCTCTTTAAAAGAAAAGCGGTGATCATGGTTAAACCCAACAATTTCCAGGGAAAAAAAATCTGAAAAACTGCAATCATTTTTCGAGTGGTATTTTAAACCAAATACGCAGTTGTTTTCGAGTTGTAATTGAATTTACGAGATCAGCTTTACTGCCTCGAGCTCAAAGAAGATTTTGATGTACTGAAAGTTTTCGACTTTTAAAGAAATACTCAAGTAGTTTTATTTTTTGTTTTGTTGGAGTGGTAAATTTTTATGAGGCGTTTTCAGGAGAATTTTTTAACAGGCTAGAAAAATTGTATTTCCTCTTAAACGACGACAACTGGCTGTTTTTTAGATTTATAGAGTTTCTTAGAAGGAATAATTTTTGTTCAGTTAGAAACAAAAGCAAACTAAGTTACTTTCTAACTTTTACACTGCGTAAGGCCAAGGAATCTGTATACCATTTAGGAACTACTTAAAGATGTTTTGAGACGCTTGAATCTTAATACAGAGTACTGCAAAAACGGCATCGAAATTTATTGGCTTGAAAATTGTTGAATATTATTTTTGTTTTAAGTTAAATGATTGGTAAATAAAAACCCCATTAAGATTCAGTTTTTAAGAAATAATGTTTTTGGTTTAAATGATGAAGGGATGGCGAAAACGTGATAGAAGTATAAAAAAAAGATTTCTAAGAGCATTTGGCACTAGTTTAGTTTTGAGGTGATACCCAGTTTTGTCATATGAAGTAGTTTGATACTGATACTCGATATTGTACCTGATATTTTCATCTGATACATTTACCATATAATTTTATTTGAAAATATTTTTACTTCGTGCAAAGGTAACTCATCTATTTCCTATCAGAATGAACACGGCTATCGTTTGTTATCGGTTCTCACATTTGTGTAGATATGGTAACTGATACTGATGAAATTACGATTCCAAATTGGGATTTTCTTCTTTGGTATTGATGATTCATCCGTGGCCTTGGTTTGACTGCGTTTGATGAATGGGTGAGAAGAAAAAATGAGCAAATTTGTTGATATTGTTAGTATAGGAAAGGGCAAAGATTTTTGAGAGATAAAAGTCAATAAAGACTAAGCATGTTTTAAGCAAAAACGATTTAAGGGTTTTAAAAAAAAGCATAACACGTGCTCATAGCGTCGCTCTAGTATAACGGGGAACTAGATTATATCGATCGGTAGCAGTAGAGTCTAAACACTGATACCGAATACCTGATGCATGCTAAGTACCTGTTAGTAGTATCAGATTTAAGTGCCTGATACTTTTGCGAACCCCATACAAAATGTCAGATTGGTATAATATTATAAAACCCTAACATATTCTCTAAGAGGACAAATATAGGATAAGTTTAAAGGTTATGTAACTGTCAAAGAACAGCATTTTGGTAGATCAAAATCAGGGTGGCTCATGCAAGGAAGAAAAGTCTGGAAATATATATAATTTAAACTAAGAATATCACTTCGCCATGTTGTAGTGAAAATAAGAATTCCAAAGAGAAGGGCACATTTATTTTGAGCTTGTACATCTGTACACATATTCACTGAACATTATTTAGATAAAACAATAGCGTTTCGTAAGTAGTATTTGGCAAATGTGAAGAATACCAAGACTTTCAAAGACGGTTAAATTGCAGCAAGGAGGACCACACTAATGCATGTCTTCTTGTAGAGTTCATTTTGTAAAACTGTAACCATCGGTGGTTTGAAGATGATCATTGGATGAAAAAAGTGCCGAAATTCAAAATCACATAATTTTAATATGTCTTGTCTTCACGATATCGACCCTATCTGGATATTCATCAGTTGTCTGGCACATGATTTCCGAATTCAATCCTACCCTACACATCCTATCCTAATGTACATCCTCATCAGATCTGGTGTGGTGTGGAGAGGGGGGTGCCAGTTCAGGTGTCGTCCTCGTCATCTGACCGCGGTTCAAAATTACGAGGTCCGTCCCAAAGTAGCCCAAGTGTTGCTTCAAACGGGACGTTAATATAACTAAACCAAACCAAACCAAACCTCCCCATCAGATTGTATAGTCATCAATCTGAAAATATAAGTGAAGTACAAAGTAAATATATTAATCTAGTTAAGTATAAATGTTAAAACCCTATTCTATAGTACATTTGAAAAGCATTTTAATAACAATTTAACTGTAGTAACACACTTGTGACGCTCTCTATATATACAATAGGTTTTCTTGATAAGAGAAGCGAAGGCTTTTTTCTCATAAATTTCAACTTTGAAAAGTTCAAAGAAATAATTATTAAAGAGAATTAAAATCTTCGGAAATTAACTTTTAATTTGAACTCGTGAAGTTCTAAAAGGTGGACATTCATCAAAATCTGGAATTGGAATTTTTTAATGATTACACTACTTTCTCTATATTGCATACTAGCCGCCTTTGGCGACCAGCCGGTTCGCCAGTATTACCGCTCGCTACAATTTTCAATTAAATATTTTAAGTAACTGGTCTCTTAGTTTGAAATTTAGTTTGAAATTTTTAATATTTCTATTTAATATTAATATTTAATATTTCTATTCTATTTAATATTTCTATTTAATATTTCTATTGAAATTTTTAATATTTCTATTAATATTTCTATATTTCTATTTAATATTTAATATTCTATTTTAATACTTCTATTAATATTCTATTTAATATTTAATATAGCTATTCTATTATAATATTTCTATCTAATTGATTATTTTCCGTTCTAATATTTTTTAATTTAAAAGGGGTGTAAAATTGTAGGATTTTCAATAATCTTCCAGAGATATTTCAATCGATTTTTTTTAACTTTAAAGCCACAGAAATAAATCTAAGAAATTGT
>JAPMOR010001248.1:20665-31843 GCA_026543865.1 Argiope aurantia
TATCTAAATTTATCTAAATGTTAGATTTAAGTTTAAATATTTTATCTAATTTTTATTTTACTAATTTTTAGTTAAATATTTTAGTTTACGCTTAATTTAATGCGTTTTAATTAAATACCAAATGCATTATGCCATGTATAAATACATCGTATGCATGGTATTGTTCTTCTCAAAATTCGAAAAATTTATGCAGTATCGTAATTATTTTTTTCTTATTTCAGGTAATAAAGGTAAAATATGATTTACATTTTTTAATTATATTTTCTTTCTAGATTTCAAAACTTTTATTTCTACATAAAAAAAAGAAATACAAATTCCTCCGGGTCCCGCGAAAAAACTTTTAATTTATTATACAGATTTACCTTAAGCATTTTATGCCTGAGTTTAAGTGCCATTTTTAGCTCAAATTATTTCAAAATTCATCTGAAAACTGTTTCTTCAGATCTTCCTTTCTAATATGCAGAGTGATCAAGAAATAACAGGAAGTGTTCTGAGCCCTGTAGCGTATTATTTACTGGTCGAAATGTAACAAAATTTGGCCACCACACACATTAAAGTACGGGGTTTCGATTTGTCAAGAAAAAAAAATAGTACTAAAAACGCCGGTAGGGGAAATTCTGGCGCTGCGATCGAAAACCTCATTATGTAATTTGCATGAACGTACACTTTGTGACACGATATCGAGAATAAAAGGAAGGGTTGCTGGAATTTAGGCCATTGTGAAAGAATTCGACCGTAGATGACGCTTTATTACGGGAAACGTGTCTTATTAGTCAAGCTGTTTAATCAGCGAGAAGAAAATGCCATTGCAGCTCTTCGTGAATACCGGCGGTTAAACAATTGCGTAGAGGACCGATGACTATAACTAACTTACGAAGAATGGTAGAAAGATTTGAAACAACAGGAATTCGTGGTGTGCACCCAGGCCGAGGACGATTTCTGGCTGTAGTGCTACTCGAAAGCTTGAAAGGCGTTGTGTAGCAAGGACATGTTCCTGACATTCCTACTTTAAAAGAACAAAAACGTTACATGTCAGACGAATAAATGCCGCTATACTGCGAGTTACCGTCGAATGCAGTTAATTACTGGAACATCAGGCTGGTGGCCATCTTGAGTTAAATTTGTAAGTTGCTATAAAAAACGTTTTTCATTGGTATTTGGTTTGTTTTATTTGTTGTTTCCATTGGCAGTTATGTATTCTTTTTTCTCACATTATGCGCTTGCAGAGCCAAGATTTCTCCTATAGGCGGCTTTTGGTACTACTATTTTTTTCTTGATAAATCGAAACCGCATACTTTAATATGTATGGCGGCCAAATTTTGCTATATTTCATCCAGCACATAATACACTACAGGACTCAGAGCACCTCTTGTTATTTCTTGATCACCCTGCATATACTACCGTTAAAGTATATAATTCAGTTATTTCATAGATTAGCTATTTCATGAAATAACTGGTCAAGTCAGTTAAAGTATATAATAGATAGATAATTTCATACTTTACCTAATTATTCTATGAAATAACTAATGGTGGACCGTTAAAATAAAAAATAAACAATTTCAAAATTATTTTATATATTAATTCATCAAAAATAGCTAAAATCTTTCAAAAAATACATTATATCCCTATTATGGATGATTAATTGATAAATAATAAGGGAAATCATTTGCTAGGATTTATTATTGCTCATATTGCTAACATTAGTTGAAAAGAAAGTAAAAAAAAATATGTTGCAGAAATAATTATATTTAAATCTGAATAAATGAGCATTATATGAATAAAATTTATTATGGTTTATTACAGCTTTCTTATTTACAGGTTGATCTTCCATTCCTGAGAAGACATTGCGTGAAAACAGGTTGCAAAATTATTTGTTAATAACTCAAAATGTAAAATGCTAACATAAATTCAATATCTAAATTCTACGTCTAAAAGCAACGGAATGAAGATTACGTATACACACGCCAATGCAATGCAGGTATAAGCGGTTCAAAACTGACTAAAAGCTGGCATAACCGGTTCAAAGGACTTTCGAGTGCCGTATTTCATACTTTAACGTTTAAGTAATTGTTATTCTATAGAATACCTAGTCAAATCGTAGAACTGAATGACAACTTTAGCTGACTTTAATTATTTTTAACTGAGAAAACCATTTAGTAAAGCTTATATAATTATATGCTATCTCTATGTGTATGAATTGGGACAATGGAGCGTCTAGCCCCTAAAGGGGCTTATCCCCAGTAATGGCAATTTGCAGAGAACCTAACGGTCAATATGATGCCGTGATCTGTTTCGATGAGCGCTGACACTGACTGCAATTCGTGAGGGCGAATTTTGTCTAGTTAAATATTCCTAGTCATAATTATAAATCATGTGATAGATCTTGGAAGAATTTAGATTTAACCAGCGGTAGTAGTCTTCCTGAAAATTTCTCACATACTCTCTAACTAAGGATTTACTTTTCCCGTTCTATCCAGAGGAAATCTATGGATATTGGGCAAGGCTTCAAATGATTTCCATGGCATTGGCGAACAATAGCTATGGTATATAGATCTTTGTCGTGAATCTGACAGTTTTACTAAATCTATCGTGCGAATATGTAATCGATGCTTTTTTTGCCGGCAAAACGAAACCGAAATTTAACAAGAGATTACAGTTGTTATCACAAGAAAACATAGCAAATTTAACCGAATGACTTACTGAACAAACTGATCTAAACAGAATTCGTCTGAAACTTAAATGTATGAATACACAAATTTGGAAAAAAATATATATTATCAAGTTTCACAGACAGACAGACAATTTTGAAAATGTGTTTGTAGAACTCAGTGAGATCTGAAACTCAGAGATTCGTCAAAAAAAGCATGGTCAGAATTTTTCCTCATAACAAATTTTTTTATTCTGCAATGTAAAAAGTCCTTTAACGAAGAAATCCACTCCTTTAGATCTTAATCACACATTTTATAGATAAAATATTTAATAGGATTAAAAAATTGTTACAATTCCGTGGTGGTGCATTTTAAATGAATAATTAAAAATTTTCTTAATCCCAAAAAGCCTAAAATACCTTAATTTAATACATTATGTTATTCAGCATGATAATAGATAATAAAAGAAAGCTTCGTTAAACGTTCTTTAAATATCTTTAAAACCCCTATTTAATGAGTTTTATATCTAATTTTTTTAAAGAAAACGGTATGTTGCAATGTATTTTTTTTTGCAATAAAAAAAACTAGGTGAATAATTTTTAAGCATACAACATTTTTGGTATTTCTTCTCTTATTTCTTTTCATGACAGAAACATGAATCTGATTTCCGATCTAGTGGGTTACAGAGTTACTTAAAATCACGTTTTACTTCTATCTCAATATATTTTAGGAGGTAGAATATATTCTGCTTATGGTAGTAGATAATTTTTTTGTTGTTGTTGTTACAGCAGCAAAAAAAAAATAAGCAACAGGAAACTGGTGGTTTCTTCGAGTTTATTGACTAACATAGTTATGGTGTCGCATTAAAAAAAGGAATGTTTCTGGGAAATAAATAAGCAGATACAAGAGTTATTTATTTCTTTGTTTTAGTTTGATTTCTCCAACGCATTCTTGGTGGATATTCTTAAGATAATGTTTGTATGCTAAACCAAGATTTACATTTCTGTTTTTTATGAAAAATATTTCCATTAAAATTAACTTCACATTTAAGGCCTCTTATTTGTATAAAAAGTATATTTCACATTTTAAACTAATTTACAAGTTTTGCATCTGTTATTTGCTTAGAAAAGAGTGGCAGTATCCCCGTTTCTGGAATTTTTCGAGTGCTGCGAATTTGGTTCCTATTGTATTTCACTTCATACTATAATGGAGAGATATGAATATAAATTTTGAAAAATTGGTTCCAAAATTTGATATCGACACATCAATATCACATTTCGCAGTTTCGTTTACTGTTATTTCTCGGATTCTAAAACATTCCACGGTTTTGCGCATGCGTCTAGTTTGTTTATTTAGTCAAAATAAGGCTGAGAAGGAAGATGAAAGGAGAATATATTTACATTTATGTCGGATTTACACTCCGCCAGTTATAAGACGGCCAGTAGACAGCGCATGCGTAGAAAGTAATTTTAATTTATTTTATGATTTGCCACAAGTTTATAAATTAGATTCAAGCATTCCATGCTTGGCTACAAATTGCCGTTTTGGCGTCCCTCAATTTTCCTTTTTCACTGCATATCGTATTTAAATGATCGATATTTGTATAACGAAACATGGTAAAATAAAAAAAAGGTCAACGTAATTAAATTTAAAAAACTATAGAAAAGAATTTGTAAATAAAATGGAAGAAAAAAATACAAGCTCGCATCAGAAAAAACCAAAAAGCAAAAAATGTCTGAATTAATCTATAAAAAGTGATAAAAAAAAACTTGCCGAATTCTGTAAGCGCATGCGCTGTAAAAAAAAAAAATACAATACAGCGGTTTGTAGTGTCCCGTTACAATTACTTTTCATCGGCCGGACAAGATTTTTCAGGCTTTCTACGCATGCGCTGTCTATTTGCTGTCTTATAACTGGCCGAGTATAAAACCAGTATTAATATAAAGTGAACTGGAATTATATGCAAACTTAAAAAATATGAAAACTACAGATGACTCGTATTACGGATACTCGTAAAACGATACTATGTCTCAATAAAATAATTAAAAGCAATTTTTATTTACTGTAAGAGTCCAACATATTAAGTTATAATCATTAAATTAAAGATTTTACGAAAAGCGTTTTAACCACTTAAATTAACAATATAAGCAATCAATGCGCAATTTTGAGTTAAAATAAAATAATACGACCAGAAACGACAAAACACTGGCATATACACGTTAAAAAAATGAGCAAAAAGTTACCTAAAGGGGCAGAAATCAAGATCAAAGAATGATGGAGAATTCCAGAAATGCGCTCATCCTACCGCGTCTCACCCGTCAGCGTGGTAGAATAGTCGAAAAGTAGTAGTCTTGCAATACTGAAACAAACAGGACCAGCTTTTGCGATTCGGAATAATGACTTTCAAATTCACGTCAATACACTAATCAAGGAACAGTTATATATTGGCGATCTTATCCAAACTTTGATGCATGCATACATCTCTAACGTAACTTATTGCAGTTTTAATTTATGTTGTTCATATTAGACAGACAAACAATGTTTCCCTACCATTATAAGAATTTAGTGGCTATTTAAAGATATCTTTCGAAATCTCATGTAGTTAACAACATACAAGATTTCATTTGCCTCTGCTCGTTCCTTTTAAATTATTATACTCAGAGACAGACAGACGGAATTCTAAGTTTTTTTCTTTGTCGAATTAAAGGAGATTAAATCATCCAACAAAATTCTCAGTACCGAATTCTTTGATGATCACAATATTTTGTCCTGGTATACAAGAGTGTGAAAATAAGAAAGGAAATATATTGCTAAAGGCTTAAGAGACTTTAGGACATTTAACATCTAAAACAAACCTAGAATGTTGGTCAAATGAGACTCCCCCCCCCCCAACATAAGAAAAAAAATCCCTCAATTTAATATTTTTATCACAGTTTTACAAGACATTTAATCTTATAATTATGAATTTTTAAGTCTGTGAAATAATTTACACTAATTAAAATACATGTGCAAAAAGAAGTATGTTCTGTATAAACTGTCGAACACAGAATTTGCTCGCACTCAAAGCCTTTTTAGAAAATAGGCAACTTATACTAACAAATGTTACACCAATTTATTCCCAAAGAACATAACTTGATAATCAAGCAAAGAGATAAATATTATAATAGATTTGCATGAGGTTATTTTACTTTTGATGTTGTTAAAACGTGACAAAGTTTTTTTAAAGCAATTTTAGCATATTAGCAAGCACTGAAAAAATAACGTATGCATAATAACGTGTAGAGGATTGTCATGAGCGAGGATAGAACCTGGGACCTTGTGGTTCGCAACCGAGTAACAAGATCACAAGACAAAAATAATTGCTCGTGTCCCATGGCTGTTATCTGGCTAATAAGTGAAGGCCGCGGTGGCCTGGTGGTACGGTCTCGGCTTCGGAACCGGAGGGTTTCAGGTTCGAGACCCGATTCCACCGAAGAACCGTCGTGTAAGGGGGCCAGTTGCACGTTAAATCCGTTTTGACCAAACGTCCTCCCGCTGGTGTGGTGTGGTGTGGAGAAGGGGTGCCAGCTCAGGTGTCGTCCTCGTCATCTGACCGCGGTTCAAAATTACGAGGTCCGTCCCAAAATAGCCCAAGTGTTGCTTCAAACGGGACGTTAATATAACTAAACCAAACTGGCTAATAAGCTTTCACCACAAATGCTTTGATTTTGCATGATTTTTTTATTATGCGTCCATAAGCATATCTGGAAAATTTCATATTGACACAGTGAAACATTTTTGTTTAATCCTGTGTGCAAGCCCTGAAAATGTAGTAATGATAAAAATGACTTTAAATTAAAAAAAAGTATCATTTATTAAGCCTTAACTGGGGAGGTATCACATACCGTTAATGTTGGACTTTCAATCACAACTATTCAATTTTATGCTTAATCGAATGGATTGACCCTGTAGCAGCTTGTTTCATGATCTTCACTACACCTGCACTTTTTTCAAGTTTTTAAAAATATTTCAGCTGTTTCTTTGTGCAATGTCTTTAAGACCGCGCCCGCGCCTCCCTTTTAATGCTCCAGTATTATATAAGGCTTAGCAGATGGCTTTAAACTTTTCCATTCACGAATACCACAATCAAATGCTATTGACCTTCACATTTCTGAGTGAAAAGTCAACGGAAACCTTTAGTTTCTGACTATGTCTTTTAAACTAATTAACATACGCACATGTGCAGCACCTTAAAAGATTCATAATAAATTCATCTATCAAATAAAATCATAAAAAATTTAGAAAAATCGCAGGTTTATAAATCTTATAGCCCCTTAAGAATAATGCGTCTAGTTATGAAAAAAGAAGGGAACTCGAGCAAAACAAGTTAGAACACTTTTTAATCTTCGCTCGAAAAACACGAAGACTATTATTAAAATACCATTTAAGCAATAAATTAATGATGAAAAATGTAACCATAATTATTTAAATTATACAGTAAAAATATACATTTAACACATTGCACCATTTATTTCACTCATCACAGTATTACTAAAAGAAATGTGAATACATCATTTAATCCTGAAGAGTTTTCATGCGCTTTATGAAAAAAGGTTTTTACTGTCCATAATATTCGGAATATGCCGATCAAGATTCATAAATCAGTTTTAAATCCATTTTACGATTGCCTGAGCCCCATATAAAAGAAACTAAAGAGCATGTTGCAACAAATCTGACACAACAGTTCGAGAAATTTGATTTTTAAACATCCCACCTTTCTGATAGTTTAATTGTTATTATTTTTTTCATGGCAGAAATATGAGCCGCGTTTCCGACTTAGTGAACCGCAGAGTTATTTAAAGTCACGTTTCACATGTTTTATTTCTTTCTAGAGTAGAAAATATCCTACATTATGCAATCAGGAATTTTTAAATTAAAGTAGCTGGGAACTAGAAGTTTCTTCAAGTGTATTTATTAACATTGTTATGAATACGCAGAAAAAAAAATGTCTTGACGGAACACACAAGTTTGAATAAAGAGAAAAAAAATGAAATTTTACTTTGTTTTAAATTAAACTCCATGCGTAAATCTAGTGGGTGTTCTTGCAGACATTTTTACATGCTAAGTTGAGTTCATAAAGTATTTTTTACCTGAAAAATATTGCCATTAGAATTAACCTCAGGTTCCTCTGCTAGGCGTTTTTGATTCTACAAAAAATACACGCTTTTGTATTCATTAAATTTTACTGATATATTAAATGGACAATTATTAATTTTTTAAATTTATTTTCTTATCGTATTTTGAACCAACGTAAAATGCGAGCGATCCCATTTCGTGAATTTGCCATGAACTTGCAGAAATTGATAAATTTTATGTTCAGGTTTTTACTTTCTCCTTTCCGAAGTATAGTAAAGGTATAGAAACATTCAAACAATTTAAGCTCTAGATTTTGCCGAATCTCTACATTTGAGACCTTTCCGAGTTCGAAAAACACATTTTTGCATTAAGTCTGCCCGTATATTTCTTTGCTCATGGCAAACTCAGAATTACTTTAGGCTAGATGAATAAAATTATGAATTTCTATCAAATTTTAAGCGAAATCCATTAAGGGGAGTCGATCTGTCCTGCTGCTTGATAATAATTTAATGCTAACAATCGTATTAGTAGAATCGTTAGAAATGTGACAATGGGTTGACCGTCTGTCGGTCAGTATTTCCACAAACATGTAAACAACGCAATGACTTTAATATAAGGAATTTGGTGTGAGATGTTGTGACTTCAATTACATTTGTATATCAAATTTTTGTTTTAATTGTTTGTAAAATCAAAACTAAAATTTCCGGATATTATTAATTAAAATTCAGGATTTAATCGCCAAATAACTCGCCAAGGATCACATGATAGAATCAGTATAAATGCTAAATTCACGCCAAAGATTAATATTTCATCATTTTTGTGCGCCAATACCATGAGGGCGTTCTCTGAATTACTTAAAGTTCACAATTTTTTTTTGTGTGGGGTGAGGGAGATCATGCGAGAAAGATATGGGGAGACCATTTCCCCTAGTTAATCAATAGAAGAAATGCACTTTCTGAGTTTCTGAATTCTAAATTCGACGCAGACATAAAAGTCTGATGTTCAAATCATATGCCAAAATTTGTTCATCGGTATTTTGAGTTTCCACGTTAGTATAATATTGGCGAATGGTAGAATTAATTTTTCTTTATATATAAACTTGTAGATTGATAAATGTTTTCATTTATTTCCACTTTTTGACTTACTGGGCTAAAAATTTGGCACATATCAAAAAATGTGATGCTCAAACCACACATCAAAATGCTTTTTGAAAAGTTTGAATTTCGGAGTTAGTGAATTGATATTAACATAATTTTACCAACCAGCAGGCACTTAATTCGTTTATGAACTGAGTGGAAATTTTGACGCATTCTAACAATACTAAAGTCAATGATCTAGTTTCCTTTAACTAATTGTTTGCAGTTTTAATTATCATATTCATATGGGTGCCGATTCTAAATCATTACCTTGAAAATTAGCGCTGGTTATATTGCCATAAAAATTCAAACAAGAAATTATATATATACAGATATTTTCTATACTGGTGTTGTTTTTTTTTGTTTGTTTTTTTGCTTTAAAAGTTGCACATTGTATATGTGTATTTTAATTATGAATATTTTGAAAATGATTATAAAATTAAAAGAGAAACGTGAATTTCGATTTTTTTCATCTTTCTTTAAATTTGCACACTTTATTTCCTAGTTTCTATAAAATCTAAATGACATGAGACAACAGTGTGCCCCTTCTAGCTCCATAAGATTTTTTAAATCTTTTACAATATTTTAAGTGTATATTATTACACAAAAAAATATATTTGTGTATTTTGACCCTGGTGAGGGTTAATGAATATGCGAAGGAGGGAGAAAGGCTCTCAAATAATATTGCACAGGGGTGCTAAATACTCTAGAACTGTCACAGTCGAATAAATAACTTTCCGTCACTCTTGGATGAATGAGCAAATCCCGTTACAGATATTGTTCAAATTCTTTGAAAAGAGAGCATAGAAAATTTCATTTACTTTGCTCCATTTTTAAAATTTTTTAATTTTATTGTTCCCAGAGGCAAATAGAACTCCGAAAATAGTTTTTCAAATAAATGAAGTATAAATTATTTTAGTTTGCTGAAAGTTCGATGTCGAATGGTTAGATGATTACGAAATTTTCCATGAATGGAATGAGAATGTAAAAATATGAATGAAATATTCTTCGAAAGACCTTAACAGAAGTAAATCTACATTTTTGTTAAACTCTTAGAAGACAAGAAAGCTTAAGCACAACCATCTATAGATCAGAATTTAACTCTTAGAAGACGAGAAAGCTTAAGCACAACCGTCTATAGATCAGAATTTAACTCTTAGAAGACGAGAAAACTTAAGCACAACCGTCTAGATCAGAATTTCACTCTTAGAAGGCGAGAAAGCTTAAGCACAACCGTCTAGATCAGAATTTAACTCTTAGAAAACGAGAAAGCTTAAGCACAACCGTCTATAGATCAGAATTTAACTCTTAGAAGGCGGAAAAGCTTAAGCACAACCGTCTAGATCAGAATTTAACTCTTAGAAGGCGGAAAAGCTTAAGCACAACCGTCTATAGATCAGAATTTAACTCTTAGAAGGCGGGAAAGCTTAAGCACAACCGTCTATAGATCAGAATTTAACTCTTAGAAGGCGGGAAAGCTTAAGCACAACCGTCTATAGATCAGAATTTCACTCTTAGAAGACGAGAAAACTTAAGCACAACCGTCTAGATCAGAATTTCACTCTTAGAAGGCGAGAAAGCTTAAACACAACCGTCTAGATCAGAATTTAACTTTGCTAAAACGTGCTATCAATTCTCAGATGCAGATATTTTCAGATACTGTTCGTTCTCGGATTCAAAAATCCTTCGCATTTTTATGTCAGGATGCGTTTATTTGGTCAAAATAGGGGTGAAAGGAGATATGAAAGGAGGAGATGTTTGCTTTTAACAGTAAAATGAACTCTGGTTACTCGAAAACCTAGGAGGCGTAAAAACTGTGGGTGACTGGTAGCATAGTCTGAAAAAGGTACTAATTCCCAATAAAATATTTTAGAGAAATTTTTATTTACTGGAAGGATTTTAATCATTAAATTATGATGAATAAATGGAAAATTTCTGTTCGTAAAATTTTGTTGTTCTTTTTTCTTACATAATAAACACAACTTTTATGTTAAAACACTTCTTATTTTAATTGTTATTGATTTTTTGATAACATTTTGGTATTAACAATTATAGATAATCCCAGTCATATTTAATTTAATTGCATAAACTATTTTTGTGCCACTCCTGAAAGGTTTATGGAATTTTAACAGTCTTTATATGCAATCAATATGCAATTTTAACTTAAAATAAAATAATACGGTCGAAAACGACACGTCACTCACATAAACATAGAAAAACAAAAATGAACGAAAAAGTAACTGTTCGGAACTCGAGGTCAAAGAATGATAAAAAATTAC
>JAPMOR010001248.1:31853-51324 GCA_026543865.1 Argiope aurantia
AATTCATATTTCTTACGCAGTGACTTAACAATTGATCATGGACACTCATGCTATACCAATGCTACTATACAAGATAAAGATATCATTCATAACTTCTCAGAATCTCCCTAGATGATCCCTACAATTCCGCCAGACGGCTCTCTAATGACAATGGCAAGATTTCTCTGAAGCTCATTTATGCCGCTCGTAAAAGGAAGAAGTCCGTGAAAATCGTTCTGGCTCGTTTGCGCCCCTTCGAGGATAGAGAACGCTCCTTCATTTGCGCTCTTTCGAGGATGGAGGGCATAATAGGGAGGATACAAGTTGAGGGGGTGTCATGAAAAGTGTAGTAAAGTTACAGTTAGTGATTTTAGATGAAATCTTAGATGAGGATAAGTTGTTAGGGAAAGAGCTCATAATTTAATCTGGATGAAACGCGTAGAGATTTAGCAAGCTCGAAAAACTTTTCCTCTTAGCAAAACACATAGAAAAAAATAATATTTATGATACATAACAGAAAACATTTTGTATGATTGTACACAAATGCAAAAGAATGTTTTTTCCTAAAAATATCAAATTTAATATTCTCTGTTTAAAGTAAGAAGGGCCGGCATCCTGGCCTAGGGGTAGTGCTTCTTCCCCGTGATCTAAGTGTTCCGGGTTCGTGTCCTGGTTCGGACAAGATTGTTCTCTTGTGTTCTCTCTGTGAGGTGCGTGAATGAACCCCCCCTGTAACAGGGGCGAGTGTGTGTGTGCTATCTTCATATGAGCTAGAGGTCAGACTTCTGCCCTCGGGTGCTCAGGGGTCTTTACCATCAGAAGCTACTGCGCAAAAATTTGGCTTAAAATAGTCCCACGACAAAAACAAAAGTAAATTTTAAACATTTTTAAGGATTATTTCTCTTCACAAACAAATCGTCGTATCATACCCCCGTATCCGCAACCATTCTGGTCACTGAAATATTTGATGAGCATGTTAGGGGAATTTTATTAAATACCAAGATATTTACGGCGGAAAAATAATAGCTATGTACAGATTTTCCAAACATATAATAAATGATAATCAAATGAAACCTTTGACAAAATTTTTGGAATAATAATATGCAGAAAAATAAAATGTATGAAAAACACAAATGAATTGTATGTTCACTTGTTATCATGAGATAGTAGATGAGAATTCAGTATTAAAATTCTAATATAAAATAATTCCGTTAATGGTAACAAAAAAAAATAGCTGTTTGGAAGATATTTCTGAATGCAAATGTATGTGAAGAAACTGTAGTGCTTTTTTTTTTACTCTTAGTCCTTGTGAGTATGATACTTGATGTTGAAAGCAAGAAAATATCTCTATTTTCACTGATAAATTTAATTATCCTGTAGATTTCTTGCTTGGAAAGGAAGTTGCGACTTTTTTCAGCTCTTCTTGTTTATGACTTGGTGATGGTTCTTTCATATGCCAAGAGACTGAGGATACATTCCGTAGCATAATGAAGTGCCGTGCCAATCTCATCACAACTGCACTGATCACTATCCGACAGAATGAACCTTTTAGAAAACGTGAAAGGAAATTATTGTCTGTTGATAAAACATTAAATAAAACAAATTTATATTATTATGAGATTTCTATAGCAATTCCGAGTGTTTAACGATTAGTTCCGAAGGAAATTCGGTGCGCAGTTTAGTCAAACATGGCTCTTGTGCCATTAAGCATCAATCAACCAACCAACCAACCGAAGGATATTCGAAGACGAGATAATAACAAGTTCGTCGACAGGATGGTCGAAAAGATAGACTTTTCGACAAAACGGTCGAAAAAAAAACTTGAAGAATTTTATTATAAGACAGAGAGTAATCTGTAAATAGATCAATATAAGTAATACATCTGTATTTCATTATAATTAAATATAAATAGAAAGAATTTGGAGATTTATAGAAAATGTCCCCTCGTTACTGAATTCGAAATACGACTTAAAGGAGATCTTCATTTAAAAATTTACTACTGAAATATGAGTTAGATTGGATTTCAGAGGCTCCAACATCTTTTTTTTTCTTAGACACCATAGTAAATGCTTCGGATAAGATTCCAAATGAGATCAAGTCCAGCTTTTGAGAAGCTAGAGCTTTTGTATTGAAAAACTGATTTTCTGTGACTTATTTTTAAAGCTCTAGGGCTTCCTACCAGTTTAAAACAACCATTTTGAATAATACTAGATATTTTAAGTTTTTCTAGCTGCTTTCAACAAACGCTTTTCATCTACATAATTAATAATATTAATTTAATCATGGAAACTAAATTTAATAAGCTACATTTTATTATAATGATATATAATACTAGCCGCCTTGGGCGACCAGCTTGCTAGCCAAGATTATTGGGTTTTTGAGTTATTAAGCGATAAATATGGAATGCGTTTTTTAAAAATTTCAGTTTATTTCATAAACTTAAAAATAGGATTTTAACTGAATTATTCTGTAATAAACTATGGAAATAATATATGGTATTGTGGTAAAAATAAATTATTAGAAGTACTTATATTACGAAATATAAGTTGAAGTGAAAATCCTATTAAGGAATTAAAGATAAAAAAAATAATTCTTTTATATTAATTTTAGCTTTAGCAAAAGTACACGATTAAATATTTTAATGGATGAGCTTGAATTTCATAACAATAAAAAAGCAACTGAAGTGAGCATTACTTTAAACAAAACTTTTTTTGAATCAAACCTAATATTGAAGCACACTGTAAATTAAACTTGCAGAATTTTTTAAAAACGGGAATAAAATTATTAAAGAGACATTTTTTTTTTTACAATGCAAAAATCTTTTTTTGGAAATTAATAGTTTTGTAAGTAGTCTGTTTCCAGTAGGTCAATCATAGCGAGTATCTACAATGATGGTTAAGCCTATTTTCACTCTTGATTAATAAACTTTGCGATTAAAGTTTATTTCTTAATTTCTTTTGCATCTTCTGATTGAATGAATTGTTTGACACAGATAACAGCATGTATAATATAATAATGTTATTTAATTTGCAAATTGTTGAATTAATTGCAGTTGTAAAAACGCCAAATAAAGCAGTCTGCTGAGACTTTCGTACATCGATAAATTTACATTTCATTGCTGCCATTCCGTAATCAGTAATAAGAGCGCTTTCTGCGCCATGTACATTAGTTTTTTACATATATAGATTATTTTAATTATACTCGTACAATAAATAGAGTTTTCGGAATACTTAGATATCCTTGTTAAATGGCAAAATAAATTTGAGAATAAAATTGGTTAAATAGGTCCAATGGCTATGATTATAATTGATTTCCGCAACTCAACGATAAACTAACTGAATTTGTAAAATAGTGTCAAACCATCAACTAATTGCAAGAGATATTATAAACTGAAACATTGGTGAAGTCCCCAACCTTTATAATTACAGCAATTTCACCACTTTGTAAATATAACTATAGATTGATTTCTGTTTTCTCTGTAAGGATGATTTTAATTTTTTATTATGCTGATACATTAAAAAATTAATTAACATGATTAATTAACAGTATTAATATAGTAGGCAAACTGCTGGTCATCAAAAGAGACTACAAAAATTATAACATACCCATCATACAAATATTATTTTTTTGAAAGAATTGCATTTCTTTTAAGCGTATTAATTTTGTTAAATTAAATATACCTTTGCTTTCTTAAAAATAATTTTGAAGCATTGGACAATAAATGAAATATATCTTAATTGTAATAGAAACAGTAGATCCCATTTGTCACATTTCACAAAATGAGTGAGGCCGCGGTGGCCTGGTGGTAAGGTCTCGGCTTCGGAACCGGAGGGCTTCAGGTTCGAGACACGATTCCACAAAAGAACCGTCGTGTAAGGGGGTCTGTTGCACGTTAAATCCGTCCTGACCAAACGTCCTCCCGCTGGTGTGGTGTGATGTGGAGAGGGGGTGCCAGCTCAGGTGTCGTCCTCGTCATCTGACCGCGGTTTAAAATTTCGAGGTCCGTCCCAAAACAGCCCTAGTGTTGCTTCAAACGGGACGCTAATATAACTAAAACTGAAACTAAACTTCACACAATGAGTTTTACATAAGATGCCAATGTCATCTTATAATTGTACGGAGTATTTGTCGAATATTTTTATCCATCATTAAGAATATTTTTAAAATATGTATGCCTATACTCAAAGATTGTATTTTTAAAAATAACAGCTAATACACAAAATTAAATTTTTCTGTTAAAGAAAAAAAATGACAAATAACTTACGAAATGTAATAAAAACAGACAAGTGTGCCAAAATTCAACAAAATAAATTTAATATATGCTTTTCATCGAAAGTTATTTATTAATGGTGCCCAATATTTTTCGGAAATTTTTATTCATCAATCAAATTATTTTAACAATATGTATCTCTATGACCAAAATTATATTTTTAAAGATATCATTCAATACACATAATTAACTTTTTCTGTTAAAGTAATAATTGAAATATAACTTACCATATGTAACAAAAAAACATTAGTTTCATATTCAATAAAATAGGTCTAACAAATACATTTCATCGAATGTTTTCTAAGGATAGTGCGTGCTTTGTATTTTTGAAAATCATTGTCCGTCAGTCAAAACATTTTAAGAATGTACACCTCTTTGCATGCAAATTGCCCTTTAAAAAATATCATTTGATCCACAAAATTATCTTTTCCTTATGAAAGTAATAACTGAAATATACTTACAAAATTAAAAATAGGCAAGTGTCCCATATTCGATAAAATAAATTTAGCATACTCATTTTGTAGAATTTTATCTAATAACAGCATTTAGTAATTCAAAAACTTATGAATAAGATTTAAGAATTTGCATCCCAAACATGGCAACAATCATATACCAAAAACATCATGAATCCAAACTGCAACAAAAACAAAGACGCGGTTATTATTTTTCGAAATCAATAAACAGAACTCAAATTTGTCGGACTTGCCGTCTTTTTAATTAGAATTCTTCCAACGGACGTAAATTAAATCCCGACTTTTAATCTGGAAGCCCCTTGACATTACAGTACAAGAAAGTTATTCTTCGAAAGAAACAGACAGCGAATATTTCTTCCTAGTAAAGAAATTACGTACTATAGTTGGCGAAGCTGGATTTCAGCAAATTAGGTAGAGGAAATGTGATTTTGATGTTTGTTATTTTTTTAAGCAGAGTAGTCCGATCAGGTTAATTTAGTTTTGGAGTAGGAAATATAAAAATGCTCATTCAAAGCGAACAACATGAAAACAAAAAGCGTTCTCTAAAAAATTTTATTCTAAAATGAATCGGGATTCTTTTTACAAGAGAAGAGGTGATTTTTATTATAAAATTCTTTTTTTAAGTATTCTTCTTCTCATTCTATTCAGTCTGATTTTTTTTATTCAGATAAATAAAAAAACCTATTGAATCTATTTCCAAATGAAAGGATTTATCTCCATTTTTTAAAATCATGTGAGAATATGGTACTGTTTTGGTTTGGGGTTCGTGAAGCTTTAAAATCCCTGTGCAGAAAATTAGCGATTTATCGCTTTTGTGGCATCAGATTTTCGCTTTTATTGTTTTTAGAAAATAATAAAGACGGTTGTCACAATTGGTGATTCATCGCCAACAAAAATTTACAATTTGGCGCGAATGTCCGTCATGTACCGGATTCTACTGTTTGGCCAATAAAGAGCAGGGTTGTAAATTTTTATCGCCTAAATAAACACAGAGAAGAAAATGGGGATAAACATGAAAAAGCGATGTGGGTATCGAAAGTTATATAATAATAATACACTTTTTAAATTTTCAATTATTTTTCTAGCTCGCAAAAAAGTTTTGGAGCTAGAATGATTTTGAGATGAAAAACAACAACAACAACAACAAAGTCATCGCTTTTCTGAAAGTTGACGATTGCACAGTGGAATTGCCCTGTGACTATTCCAAACAAGCTTAAACCAGAAAAAATATCTGGTTTAATATAGTTTTGAAGCTCGAACAATTCAGAGATGGAAGAAAAAATCGTTTTCTAAATATTGATGCATGCGTAATCTGATATTCACGTGATCGTTTAAAGCCTTTTCTATAATGGTTTTTCACACCCACACACAAACAAACATATCTGGGCTTAAGAAAAATTTCAGAACTCGATTCATTTTGAGATGGTTAAAAACCATCGCTTTTCTAAATGTTGGTGATTGCGAAATATGAATCATGTGAGAACCCGACGGTTTTCTCTCGGATTGATATTACATAATTAAAAAAATAATGTTCTCATATGATAACATGAAATGTGCGATAGCAGATTTCAATTTATTTATTTTTTGCTTAAAGTTAGCTAGGCTAACAGTAAGTTTATTAACTTGGAACATTAACTGTCTACAATATAAAACTTTTCAAACTAGAATATAAATTTTCGCTCTTTATTAAATAACTAGCCGCCTTTGGCGACCAGCCGGTTCGCCAGTTTTACCGCTAGCTACAATTTTCAATTAAATATTTTAAGTGACTGCTCTCTTAAAGGATTCTCAAACAAAACATTTTTAATCTTCCAATTTTGATAGCCATACCAAACTTATACTGTTTAGATCGTTTCGTTCACTTTACTATATATATTTTGCTAATTTGTTGTCATTTCCGGCAAAACTTTAACTTTAATTTAAAATGTAAATGATGAAATTGCAATTAATATTAAGATATTTTTTAAAAAAACCAAGCGTTTTATTTTATTTATCATCTTTAGTGTTATTAACTAATTATTATTATTATTGAATGTGAGTATTGCAAACAGAATCGCTCGGTATTTAAGTCTTATGTGAACTACAAAATATTTTTCATAATTTATGTAATATCTAAAACAATAATTCTACAAAAATTTCTGAGATTCAGTATAAAATTCAGTTTTTAGTTTTGCTTTCAAAAGGATTGAAATGAAATCAATAATAAAATTTTGTTCCGGTCTATAAATATATTTCAAAATTATGAAGTCTAAATTTAATGCAGTAAGGTATCATATTCTGAGAAATATTCTGGACACACCAAATCTATACTTATAATAAAGTTCAATGTGTGTGTGTGTGTGTGTTGGCGCTCTACAGACCAGACCATTCAACCTACAGCTACCAAATTTGGCACGTGTATACCTTGGAGGCCGGGAATGCGCACCTGGGGGTTATTTTTTCGAATTTTTAACTAGAATTTTATTTATTTCAAAATTAAGCGAAATTTTGACGTGTTTCTGCTATAACTGCCGAAAATATTACCGCACAAAAAAGATTTTTATATGAAGTTAAAGATAAAAAATTTATCTTTTAAATGATGCTACTGTTTTAATTTTAAAATTAAATTTCTATTTTTAATGAATTTTTAAATAAATATTTTAACTATGTTTTTCAATAATTTTTTTCATTAAAAATAAAAATTAAAATTAAGCATGTTTCGCATTCATGGAAAAAAATTAGTTTTTTTCAAAGTTTTGCCATCACATTGATTAAAGCTCCAATTAAAAATAAATTAAATATTTTTGGAAATGAAATCTGCAAAAATATAATTTTCGGCACGTGTCTGTAGGAAATGAAGCAAATACGAAATATTATTTTTTCTAAAAAATAAATTCAAGAAAAATTATTTTATGATCTTTTACACATTCTATACAGGGTGTTTATTTAGTCCTGGACCCATTTTGATGTTTAATGACTCATAAAATAATGAAGATATAAACAAACTTAGGGCATTTATTGATGGAATAACTCATATATTTTCCTTTTCAAGTTTGAATTTTTTACTTTTGTGAATATCGTCTGCGCGGGTGGTTAATTTCATTTCCCAGTCTAAATATCTGTATTTTTCTAAATATCGTCTGCTTATTAATTGCATTTTTCTCACTTTTGTTTTTGGCAACTATTGAAATGTTATGTTTACTTTTGATGTGTTTGTTCTATGTAGTACTTTTGTATGTGATGTTTTATTCGAGCGGATATTAAGGAGAATGCATACACCACAAGAGAAAGCACAGATTTTATGGTGGTCATAGAGTTAATTTACAATCAACTAAATCACTGACTTTTAAGAATTAATTTCCAATCACTTAAACTGACTGATTTATGAAAATTTGAATATCACTATTCGATAAAAAATGGATAATTTCGATTTTCCATCGATCGCTTCAAAGAAAATCCGCAATCAGCGCGCAAATTTCTCAAGATTAATTGGACTAAGATTATGAAAATGTGTAGTTTATCTAAAATTTAACATTTAAAACTTCATAAATAAGTCTTAGTTGATCGTGGAAAATAGAATATCTAAAATTATCCTTTTTTTATTGAATATTGATACTCAAATTTTCATAAATCAGTCAGTTTAAATGATTGGAAATTAATTCTTAAAAGTCAGTGATTTATTTGAATGGAAATTAACTCTACGACCACCATAAAATCTGTGTTTTCTCTTGTGGTGTATGCATTCTCCTTAATATCCACTCGAATAAAACATCACATACAAAAGTACTGCATAGAACACATCAAAAGTAAACATAACATTTCAATAGTTGCCAAAACCAAAAGAGAGAAAAATGCAATTAATAAGCAGACGATATTTAGAAAAGTACAGATATTTAGACTGGGAAATGAAAATATCTGAAATTAACCACACGCGCAGACGATATTTACAAAAGTAAAAATATTCAAACCTGAAAAGGAAATATATTGAGTTATTCCATCAATAAAGGCTCTAAAATTGATTATATCTTCATTATTTTATGAGTCATTAAACATCAAAATGGGTCCAGGACTAAATAAACACCCTGTATAGAGAGTGCAAAAGATCATAAAATAATTTTTCTTGAATTTATTTTTTAGAAAAAATAATATTTCATATTTGTTTCATTTCCTACAAACACGTGCCGAAAATTATATTTTTGCAGATTTCATTTCCAAAAAGATTTAATTTATTTGTAATTGGAGCTTTAATCAATGTGATGGCAACACTTTGAAAAAAGCTAATTTTTTCCCATGAATGCGAAACGTGCTTAATTTTAATTTTAATTTTTTACGAAAAAAATTATTGAAAAACATAGTTAAAATATTTATTTAAATATTCATTAAAAATATAAATTTAATTTTAAGATTAAAACATTAGAATCATTTAAAAGATAAATTTTTGATCTTTAACTTCATGTAAAAATCTTTTTTGTGCGGTAATATTTTCAGAAGTTATAGCAGAAACACGTCAAAATTTCGCTTAATTTTGAAATAAATAAAATTATAGTTAAAAATTTGAAAAAATAACCCCCAGGTGTACATTTCCGGCCTCCAAGGTATACACGTGCCAACTTTGATAACTGTAGGTTGAATGGTCTGGCCTGTAGAGCGCCAACATACACACACACACACATTGAGCTTTATTATAAGTATAGATAAAACTACGACATTTGAGCATAATTATCAGAACACGCAAACATTTATCAAGATACATGATGAAAGTCAGTAAAATCAAGACCATGAGATCAAATAAAACAAATAAAATCGAAGTAAAAGTAATAATATTCACTTTAGATGTTTATTTTTCTTTGTAAAAATGACATTCCTTAGTGAACCGCAGACGATAAAAATTGAAAGAAATAACTTTAAAAAATGACTCGCAAACAATAAATAGAAAGAAAGGATGAAAAATAAATATTTGTTCTTTATGAATGAAAGTTTACTGCAAATAATATTATAACAATTTAAATCATGCAGAAATTATTTTTATAATTCCAGATTTCTTTATTTGGCTCCTTGGAAAATAAAAAAAAACTCATTTTAACCTAATTGCCTTATGTGCATTGAATCAGCGAAAATATCTTTACATCATCAGATCAATAACTAATCGATTTTTTTTATTTGAAATGTCTTAGCTAAGAGAGAAATGCTTGTAAAATAACACTTAAAAACTGAAAAATGATAACAGAATTGAAATGTCCGATAGCGGGAATTTAATTTAATTCTGAAAATATGTTTGAGAAAAATGTCGATCATTTTTTAACTTGTAAAATTTATAATGGATTTTAATTCTGGAAGTGGATTTTTGTTGTTATAAAAGTTGTTATGGTTTTTTAATTATGATTGTGAATGTGTGTTGTTGCAAAATTTGTTAGAGGTTTTTTTTTTTAATTCTGACTGTGGATAGTACTCATTACTGTAACTAAAGCGAAATGTTCGAATTATAATAAATGTAATAATAATAATAATATATTATTATTATTATTATTAAGACGATAGCAGAGTTAAAGTGTTCGGTGCATAGAATTTAATTTTAATTTTGAAAATTTGTTTGAGAAAAATGGTTATCATTTTTTGAACGTGTAGAATTTAAAAAAAATTCTGATCGTGAACTCCTGTCGTTATAAAATATTTATTGCTTTCTAATTCTGTTTGGAAATAATTCTCATTAGATTAATTTTTTTTAACTACAGATAAATATTCGTATAATAACATAAGAAAACAAAAAATAGCAGAATTAAAACGTTCCGTGAATGGAATTTAATTTTAATCTGTACATTTGCTAGGAAAATTAACCATCATTTCTTGAACATGTAAAATTCATCAATTCTTAACTCTGGGTGTGGATTTTTCTGATTACTTTTTTTTAATTAAACCTTCGTAACTAGTGATAGTATTCTAAAAATAACATTAAAAAATTGAAAATTATAACTGTATTAAAATATTCCTTGTCTGGAATGTAATTTTAATTCTAAAAATGTATTAAAGAAAAATCCTATCACTTTTTGAAAGTGTAAAATTTGCTATTGTTGGATGTAAAGACTGTCATTTAGCGAGCCTATATCTGAACACGAATAAAAATGAGGTATGTCAAAAATTTAGAAAGCTACAACATTCAAAATATAATTAATTCACATGCAAATGTTTTACTTTAAATGAAAATAATAACAGCAAAGATGGAAGAAAATGCTCTTCATATTCTGTTCCTTTAAAAGAAATAACCATCTGGCGGTTTACTCATAAAAGGAGCCAATAACATAAAAACCACTTTCTTAATAACCCCGAAGGCAAAACAAAAGATAAATTGTTTGGAAGAAAAATAAATAAAGTGTATTAAAATAACGCCCCATCTTCATAAAAGTTGAGTGTATTTTCATTATTGGTGTTGATCTGAACGAAGACGCTAGAGCTGAGGCGTAGAAAAATTTCGGAAAGTTTTAAATAAAGCAATGCATTTTTTTTATATGCAAATGAATAATTTTTTAATATGTTTAAACGATAAAGAGAAAGAATCATAATCACGAATTTTCGAAATTACTAGAAATAGATTTAATAAATTCCAGTTTGTAAAAATGTTTTATGTAGTTTAAATCCAATCCATCATCGTTCTAGATTAAAACATATCAAAAATTGCAAAAAGTCAGTATATTAGTAAATAAGTAATATTACTTGAGAGATGCTATGTTACTATTACTAAACTATAAATTTTACCTTCTTTTATACGTAGATAGAGGAAGTATAATAATCGCCGAAAAATTCGAAATCGAGATTTTAACAGATTTTCATGTTTTAGATTTCCCTGAGTTCGAAAAACCCATTTTTAGAAAATGTCCGTCTGTCTGTGACGAAAATAACTGAGAAACGCTTTGACCTAGACTGTCGAAATCTTTTGACGTTCTTTTGGTCGTACATTTGTATAGATGTAACAATGCCAATTTAAAAACTCATTGGCTTAGGTAAATAAAATTTGGTATGTTTTTTTTATTTAACTAAAGGTTTAAATTTCGATTTCAGTTATTTCGAAACAAAAAAAATCAAAATATCTGTTATATTTCCTTAAGTATCTATGAAGAACAAAACGCATAAAAGGATTGGTTTTGATCTTATTATTAAATTGGTGATTCCGTGCCAAATTTTGTTTTCAATTTGTCGAATAATCAAAAACCCAGATTTTTTTTATTTTTATTATTTTAAGAGGTATAAAATGCTTGTGGAGATTGGAATGTTCATGTTGGTTGTCGGTCTCCAATCACAATACCTTCTTATCACAAAAATAAATTTATTATTTTAGCATTAAAATACAACAACATATTTACATCCTACTAGCTGCGCCTGACTGCGTGTCGATGATTAGAGTGACGAGAGTATCGTACGAATTCGTTTACGATTAAGATTACGATTCGAGAGATTAGTTTCCCTTCGCGTCGCACTAGATCAGGATCGGCCCATAGGATACAATTATTTGCATTCACTACAATATATCCCCCCAGTGACGAAGGAAACTAAATTCACTAAGAAGTGGATGCAATCACAAGCACAAAATAATAAAAATAAGAACAATATGTACAATAAGAATTTGTTTAGTTACATGAAAATTAATTATAACATAAAAAAAAATTTGAAAATATTTTCCTTAAATTTACTCGCACAGACTTTTAGAAAAATGAACATGTCTCCCATATCTAGTTATTCTCACATTAGAAAGATTTTGATTATCTTCCTGCGATTTTTTGTTTGATAATGGATTTTGAATCACTTTTGGTGTCCCTCTTGGAGAAAATGTTTCTGAAATTTCGTAAGCAGGTTTGCATCTGTCTATAATGACAGTTACATTATGGCCATTTAAATCAATGACAAGATTTTTATCTGTTCGACTTTTGACTATGTGAAGTCCAGAATATGACGGAGTTAAAGAAGGTCGAATTTTATCTATTCTTAAAAATACATGTGAACATGATTTCAAAGGTGGATTGACAAAAAAATTATCATTACCGTGATAAGTGGGATTTGTTGGAGTAAGTTTTCTCATCATTAAAATGAGGTTGGATACATAAGTGGGTGTTACATTTGCATTTACAATAGAATCCTCTCTTAAAGGATTAGACGGTAAGCGCAATGTAGTTCCGTATACAAGTGGAGAACTAGTAGCTTTTAGATCCCTTTTAATGGCAGTTCGCAATCCTAACAAAACCACAGATAATGTCTCTGTCCATTTTAAATTTCCGTTGGCCATGAGAGAACTCTTAAGGTATCGATGTAATCTCTCAATCATACCATTTGATTGAAGTTGGTAATGCTCATATGAGAAACTGAAGATTTGTAAAAATTTGAAAATTGGGGGCATTTACAGCGTTACCTAAAATATAGAATTTTTATGCCAGAGGAGGGTGGTAAATACCTTTTTTTAAGGAGTATGCGAGAAAATTCCAAAAGACCACATCTGTTAATTATTCTGAATTACCATATTCATATACATAAAGATAGACAGACAACTAGACACCTTGAGTGGATTTTGACAACGATTTGAGGTATGTCATCACTTTTGATGTAAAGAAAAACGCCAAATTCCATTTTTCAAGCTCTTTTCGCTTTTGTGCTCACAGACCGACGGGCAAAAAATTGTAATTCTATCAAAATATCGATTTGAATCTTGAATCCAATGTAATCCATACTTTTTGCAAAAACTTTTAAAAAATATATTCTACTGATATATTTCATTTGAAAATCGATCCTCTTCTTTTAATTAGATTCGCACCATAAGATAAATAAAAAAAAATTGCAACAAATCAAAAGCATCAGCAAAATAAAACTACTTCATGCGCTTGTAATTTCTTTCTAAAATAAAAGCATAATGTCTTCCAATATTCCATTTTTCTAAAAAACCTCGCCATCTGGCTTTATCTTGCGTCTTTCGCATGAAAAGAGACAATAACGTAAAAACCACTTTTATTATGATTACCAAACCATAACAAAAGAGAAATTGTTCGGGAGAAAATGTAAAGAAATCAAAGCGTATTAAAAGAAACCTCATCTTATAAAAATTGAGTGCATTTTTATCGCGGTTCTGATCTGAAGCAACATGCTGCCACTAAAGCGTCGAAAAAAATTATGAATTGATACTAGAAGAATACACTTTTGTGCAGCTTCTTTTATTAGGGAAGAATTCTTTTCAAAAACCTATTATGAAAAGGGAAAATATACTAGGTTCGTGAATTGGGGGATTTTTAAAGGGAATTTTAACTTCAACACTTTGTATCTCCATAAAAAAAAAATGAAATGCATAGTTTTTGAATATTAAAGAAATGCAAATTGCGGAAAATATTTTCTTTATATTTTGCTAAAAAATAATATGAAGCATAGGAAAGCTTTTAAAGAACATTGCGTAGAAAATTAAGATATACGTAATAAATAAATAATGTAGAAAATAACTACATTTAAAAGGTAGAGTTTGATCAAAATTCACAAATTTCTTTTATAGTTTTGTTCTAAAATTTAATTGGCTTCCGTGTTTGGTTTACTTATGCGTTTCATAGATACCGATTTGTGGAACTTTTTCATGAAATGCTGTGACCGAGAAAGAATCCATAAGTTAGATATTTCAGTTTATCAACTACACACCACTCTGAGCTATAAATTATTTTCTAACATGTACTGTCAACAAGCCACGCATTCTTGAATATTTGTTGTGTAGTTTTTATACTGGAAAGATTGGCAGCAGCATCTGTTTTCGAACATCGTTTGCATTTACAAAACATCTGCTCGTGTATAGAGTCTTCATATTTTCGTTGTTTTCCAAAAGAGCATCGCTCAGATTTTATTTTCTTTGAAATTGCTTATAATTATCAGTCTTTCAAGTGAGTGGATAAATTATGTGCAGATCAATAAATATGAAATTTCTTGAAAATCGCTATTCATCTTCCAATTAAAGATGTACCTTCTTTTTTCATACTAAAGAATAGAATATATGCTATGAACAGAAAATGCTAAGCTCTCGTTAACTACCCGATATGATTAAAAAAACAGCTTTTTAATATTTGAATGTTAGATATTGAAATACAAATAACTGGTTCTAGCAGTTTTTTTATTCAGAATGTTTTAATAGTAATTTTTAATTATCAACAGATTTCAGATTTGAATTCTGTTTGGGTTTCAAGAACCATTCTTTATCAAAAGTATTTTGCAACTTCTAAAAAATAGAATACATGCAATAAGATCAAATTCAATTTGCATGGGCTTTTACATGAATTTTAGTCCGGAAAAAAATTGTATACTATTCTAAACTTGCCACATTTAAAAAAGAAGAAAATGTTCTTTATGTTTTTGTTTTAGTTGCTGAATGTTGCAGCCAAAAGTAAGTTGTTGCAGAAATAATAGAAAATAAAAAGTGTTTCAATTGCTGCTAAATGTGAAATATCAATAGATGGAGCATTGTAGTACAAAGGATTTTATATTGCATTAAATGATCTTTTAATGCAATGGTGAATTCAATATGAATTATCTGTGGTAAAATGCTTGATATATTATTGGGGTTTTTCTAAACTATTTTTTTTTGTAAAAATGAAAGACAATTTTTATACAGTGAATAAATATTTTATTAAATTATATATTATCCATTCTGGTCCGATACCTTTTGTCATCTTTCTGGCAGTAGCATGATTCCACGATCATAAAATGTTTGTTCTTTGTTGGCAAAACACTGATCCATGTGATTTTTGACTTCTACATTTGAAATAAAGGTTTTACCGTTTAAAAAATTTGTTAGACACCGGAACAAATAATAATCAGAAGGTGTAAGATTTGGAGAATATGCTGAGTGTGGCATTATATCCCATTCAAGCTGTAAAGGCTTTTGGCAAGTTACCAGACTTGTATGATGTCTCGCATTATCTTTGTGGTACATTAGACCTTTTCGGTTGATTAATTCTGGCTAGCTGATGACAATACACTTCAGAATTAACCATTGTGTTGCCCGGTACAAGCTTTATTTTTTGGGTCATCAATAGCAATATTACTATTTAAAGATGATTTTTACTAGTATAGATAGTATAGAGAAAGTATAGTAATAGTCAAAAATTCGAACTTGAGATTTCGCTGAATCGCTACTGTACGATCCACTTTAAATCACCTTGAGTTCAAAAAATACATTTTTGGAAAATAAATGTCAATATGTCTATCAGTTTGTGATAAAGACAAATAAAAAAAGACATTTGAGTTAGACGGATGAATTTGGTATACTGAGTTTATACCAAATTTGTAAACCTGCAGCAAATTTTGTGTAAAATTAGTTAGGAGGAAGTCTGTCTATTCGGCTGTTTGATTATAAGTTAATACCATAGTTACAAAACTAAGAAGCATTATTATTAAGCATTATCTTTGTGGTACATTAGACCTTTTCGGTTGATCAATTCTGGCTAGCTGATGACAATACACTTCAGAATTAACCATTGTGTTGCCCGGTACAAGCTTTATTTTTTGGGTCATCAATAGCAATATTACTATTTAAAGATGATTTTTACTAGTATAGATAGTATAGAGAAAGTATAGTAATAGTCAAAAATTCGAACTTGAGATTTCGCTGAATCGCTACTGTACGATCCACTTTAAATCACCTTGAGTTCAAAAAATACATTTTTGGAAAATAAATGTCAATATGTCTATCAGTTTGTGATAAAGACAAATAAAAAAAGACATTTGAGTTAGACGGATGAATTTGGTATACTGAGTTTATACCAAATTTGTAAACCTGCAGCAAATTTTGTGTAAAATTAGTTAGGAGGAAGTCGGTCTATTCGGCTGTTTGATTATAAGTTAATACCATAGTTACAAAACTAAGACAACTATATGGATAAAATTTTGTACACATATTTAACATATATAGTGCAGATACTTTTCAAAATTTAAGTGAAATCCAACTGCGAGTTAAATGTTATCGGTCTGTACTTTCAGAAACGCGTAAACGCGATCAACGAGTTAGATATATCAAATTTGATATAAAATTTTTTGACTACAGGTGTAGTTTTGTGTGAAATTTTTGTTTCATTCGATTGGAGAAAAAAGTGTCTAAAAACAAATTCAATTTCCGATACTATTAGCGCCTGCCATGAATAAATCGCCAAAATTCTCGCCAAGAATGATACATTAAGTTCAGTAAAAAGAATAATACTATTAACCGCTATTGTGGATTAATCGCCAACTCACTCGGGAGTTGGGAAAACCACTCCCTCTGGTTAAGATTTGTACCGAAATGGAATAAAAACTAGTAAATTTATATTGAAAGAGTATCTCAGCTTCGATAAGGAGGGGCTATTTATTTAAAACTAGCAATCTAAGCTTTTGTAGCTATAGCAACAAAAGGTTTTAAAAAAATGAGGTGGTCAAAAGGAGAAAAAAAATCATGAAATTTTTATAAAGGAATATATATTTTACAAATGTAATGAACATTGATTTGGAAGCATATATATTTTTAATAAAAAAATAAATGATACTTTTAAATGGGCTTCTTTGAAAAAAAAAGTTCCTTTTTGTAAAACTTTTTATATTCAAAACATGATACTTCAAACACTTATGGATACATTACCTTGACATATTAAGTGGATGCTATCTTAAGTGTTATGAGGCCAATGAAGATGGAATATATCTTTAAAATGAATAGTTTTTGTTTTAGAATTGTCTATTGTAGTTTTCAATTATTAATTTTTTTTTGAAAGTTTGAATACAAAAATACTCGATAAGCCATAACTATTTTTTGAAAATGCCATATTTCTTAAATCCTACTTATAGATATTGTGTACAAAAATGTTTTGAAATATAATTTTTCTTATTTTGCTTTTTGTTTCAATTTTCCCCATTTTTTGCATAAATTGTAGCATTTTATCACAAATGTATTTAAATATAGGGGATTTCTAATATCGTCTGATTCATCTAATATTCTCATTTTAATTCTAAAAGACGGTGCTTCAGATCGTTAAAGATTGTTTTTGTATTATATTAAATTTAGTATTTTGTATATGTTGTTGCGTTAAAAATATTATATATTAAAGTATCCTAGTCAGGTGCCTTGTTGGATATATTAGCTTGTTTTCAATCAAAAATAAAATAGTTCCTTGAAATCAGTAGTAAGAGTTTTTCATTCAAAAATTCTTCATATGATCTTTTATAACGGTTGACTTGTACCAAATTTGCAAATATCAATTTTTCTACCAACCCCCGTTTTGTTATCACTTTCTAAGGAATTACAGTTTTCAAATTCTGTGCATTTGATTATTAAACGTTTCAATGCTTTTTTAAAAAAATATACAGTGGCAGCCAAAAGTGTGGACATTTTTTAAAAGTTTCATGTTTTTCAACTTTGCATGCTTGTAGAATATATTAATTTTCCATTAAATACAAATGTTTAGATATCAAGTTGAAGGTAATTTAATGTAAAATTTAATAACCAAAGCAGTATTACAATATCTGTATTACAAAATAAGTTACGCCCATTTTAGTAGAACACAAAACATGAATCAAAACACAAATCGTTTTGAATAATGACGTGTTTTGTAATAAAAGCGTACTAGCCAATCACAAACACTGTTCTGAGGATCCATCAAATTTCTATAACTATAGGTTATTTGGATGGTAAAAGAGTTATTGTTGTGGAAATATTTTGCGGAATGATGCATACTAGTACAATTAAATAGAGTATTGCTGTTTTTGAATATTTTAACTCTTTTTTAATTAAACTAATTTTAAACAAACAACAACAACAACAAGAACTGATTAGACATCTTCAAAAAGAAGCCGAATTGTCATATTGAGAGAAAATGGCCTCTCTTATGCTGAAATTGCAAGACAAGTTGGTGGTTCAGTGACTTGTTCTGGTGTACGAAAGTTCTGTTTACGTTATGAAAAAACGAAATCAGTGGAAAATAAGACTAAATCAGTCAGAAAAAAATGCGCAACTGCTACTACCGATAGAAAAATTAAACGGCTATGCCTTCAAGATAGAAAAATTTCATCAGATGCCATTAGATGGGAGATGAATGCAGCGGGTATTGCAGTAAGTTCAAGAACAAAAAGAAGAAGGTTGTCAGGATTTGGACTACAAGCTGGAATTCCAAGGAAAAAACCATATTTAAATCAAAAGCAACTCGAAAAACGAATTAAGTGGGCAAAAGAACACATTAAATGGTCAGAAAATCAATGGAAGCAAGTAATCTGGAGCGATGAGACTCAAATATCGCTCTTTGGTAGTGATGGTAGAAAATACGTGAGACGTAGAGTAGGTAAAGCGCTTCATCCTGATTGCATTGAAGCAACTATAAAAAAAAAAACAAATGCCATGATTTGGGCATGCATGTCTGCAGATGGTGTGGGCCGAATTCAAGTGATTCATGGCATCCTGAATAGCAAAAAATACATCGAAATTGTTCTGGAACCAAAATTCATTCCTTCCATCAGGGATTACTTCCCCAACAAAGCACCATTTATTTTTCAGCAGGATTCAGTTCCATGCCACACAGCAAAAGTATGCAAAGCATGGTTTCAAAATAAAGGCATAGATGTATACCATGGCCAGGAAACAGCCCTGATCTCAATCCAATTGAAAATTTGTGGCGACGTTTGAAAATTCTTGTACGAAAAAAATGTCCATCCAATAAAAGACAACTTATTGAATCTATAATTGATTCTTGGCATCATGTGATTACGAAAGATGAACTCCAAACACTCGTTCACTCGATGAAAAGAC